>NW_004624841.1:2600424-2615019 GCF_000247695.1 Heterocephalus glaber | reverse complement strand
CAAAGCCACTGAGCTAAATCCCCGGCCCGCATTTTACATTTTTCTTAACTGAGGCAATCTTGCAATTCTTAAAAAAATTTCCATATATTCCAACTTTTTTTTTTTTTGGTACCGGGGATGGAACTCAGGTCCTTGCGCTTGCGCAGCAGCCAGCAAAGCCACTGAGCTAAATCCCCGGCCCGCATTTTACATTTTTCTTAACTGAGGCAATCTTGCAATTCTTAAAAAAATTTCCATATATTCCAACTCTAAAACATTCAGTTATTTCCTTTACCTACTCATGTACTGTCATTTATTTCCACTGCTTATTCTTGCCTTTCCTTTTTTCTCTTCTTTTGTTATTTCTTTTTACCAGTGCAAAGATGAGAAGGAGACATGTAAAGTTTTACCTCCCATTTCTTCTTTGCCAAGAAGAAGTTTGTTTGAGGTGAATTCAGGTGAATTCAGGTGGGAGTGGATGCCTGTATTCATTTGTTTTTCTTTCTTCTGACAGCATGATGGAAGTGGGTCCTTGCATGATGTTCAGCTGTCATTGCCCTCCAGTCCAGAACCAGAAGAAGCTGATGAGATGTATAAGGTATAACTTAGTAGTGATACTAGAGATTTCAGAATTCTTATTATTAAAATAATGTAATAACAATTAAAACATTGACTAATAAAGGTAATAAAACCTAAAGCTATTTTGGCTGGGGAAATCAGATTTGCTCTTATCATGATGTCCCAGTGATGCTTTTATTGTATTAATCAGTTGGGTAATAATTTGTCCTAGTTGCTCCTGGTGCTTACATTACTAATAATAATGAATAACAGCTCTTAAACTAAGGCTACCAGTAAACATTAAAAGGGTAATTAGTACTTTTCATGTATAAACCCAGCATTAGAGAAATATACTGATGAGATTAATTTCTTTTTTGCTTAAATATATACTTACAGAATTCAGATTTTTTTTTAATGTTTAAAAATTTACTAGTACATGCTTGTAGTTCATAATGTTTTCATTCCTTGTGTAGAATTGTATTGTAATGAGTAATTGAAAGTTTTTTTTTAAATATAATTTTCAGTGTATTTAGGTCTGTTTTTAACTGAAGACAGCATTTTTGCAATTATTTCTTAAGCACATGTTTTATGAAAGCACACACAAATATTCTTAATTTACTTAATATTTCCAAGTAAAGTTATTGCTGGCTTTTATATCTTTCTTTCAGTCTATTCTAGCCAGTGTTTGTTTGTTAGTCATCTCTAGTAACATAACCTCAGAACATTGGTGGTTTAAAATAACAAAAGTTTATGTTTGGCTCATGTTATGCAATGGCTGTAGATCAGCTGAGATTCTGTTGCATATATCTTTTTCATTTTGAAATTCAAGCTTAAAGATCAGCCTTTATTGTGGGACATGTCATGTTGGGCAGAGGGAGAAGAGCTTGTTAAAGCAAATATAAACTCTGCTTGGATGTGTCAGGTGTCACTTTCAAAACAATTTAAGTATCCATGCCTGGTATTAATTTGTCAGAGGAGCATAATTTTCTCATAGAATGCACAGTGACTTATTGGGAACAAGGTTGTATATAAAAGACTCAAAAGAATATAGCAAAGCAGTCACATCTGGTTATCTACTTGTGGATTTTTCACTTGATGGTGATGGTTTTCAAATCACTTCCTGTCTTTGAGCTGCTTCTCTACTGTTGGTATAATAGTAATCTACACCAGGAGGTCTGCAGCAGACCATCTCTTTTCTTAAAAAGCTTCACACACAGACTTGTTTGACAACCTTGAGAACAATTGATTTAATGATCTCTGAAGTACTGGGTTTTTTGGTCTTGTGACTGGCATTTTTTTAAAGTTAACCTTTTTCCTCCAATTTTTTGTGAAAGCATTTTTTTAATAGAAAATCAGTTCCAACATTTTATACCACTATTGTCTCATTGTTTTTCCATGTTTCTTTGTAGTTCATCTGTACATTTAATATTACATGATAGACATATTGCTACATGATATTTATTTCTTGCCCCTATTCCCTTTCCTTCTAGGTAGAGCATTCCTGGTTCTTTCTTCCTTTTTATTCAAGTTGAGATGCAATAGCTTAGATGGTCTCTTCTCTCCGGTATCCTAGTCTTTCATTTTCATCAGCAAATTCCTGACTTGTATCACTTTCTTACCCAAGATGGTTTAGCAGGACACTTTCAGATCATACAAATGTGATGACTTGTGCCATTTCAAATTTAGGACTAGGATCACCACTGGACCTTCCACACCTCTACTCTACCCTTGTGTTTATCTCAGGGTGTTCTTTCTCATTCCCTTGATGAGCTGTTCCCAACTTTGATTGTTCTCAAGGCCCATGCTCACTGGGTCACACTTCTCAAACCTCTGCACATAGTCTTTGCCTATCAAGCAAAGATCTTCTGATTCCATCTTTTTTGCCTGCTAACTTCACCTGTGTCTGTCTCATTCTTAGTTTGCTCCATTTACAGGGTAGAAGCAGCCTTTCTGCTCTAGAAGCCTACCCCTTCTGTCTTCTTATATTCTGCTGCTACTTAAGGGCCTAGCAGTATCCACTTAGTTTTTTCTCATCTGTCTTTAGTGTGCTTCTACTTTCTCCTCTTCATCATCATCAGTATATATATTTATATTGCTCAGCTATCTTAAATTCATTAAATCAGGCTTTTTCCTGACTCCTTAATCCCCATTCCACTTCATGGGAAGCCTGGAAGAATGAACATCTGTAGACATTAGGCATGTTCTTTATCTTTAAAGCTTCATCCTTTAGCTTTTGTGTCACTTCTTTCTGGAATCCCTCATAACTTTAAACATTTTCTTTCATTTTCTTTTTGGATTTCTCCTCTTCCTTCAATGTTGAATATATATCTTTAGTCCGGTCCTCTTTGAACTTACACTCTCATGATTTCGTATATGATTTCACATTGGTAATGTTTGAAATTTTTCTTTTTTATACATAGTGAAGGAGTTACCCATTATACCATCCACAGTTCTCTCCACCATATATTTAAAACTCACACGTATTTCTCTTTGGACATATTTGTCCTCCTGTATTCTCCATTCATTTTGGTGGTATAATCATTCACCATGTCATTCAAACTAGAAGTTACTCTTCAGTGTGCCTCTGTGCTCTTCTCTCACATGCAGCGAATTGCCAGAATCTCTCAATCTTGACTCTTCTCCCATTAGTTCAGGCTGGCCTTGAACTCACTGTATAGCCTAGGCTAGCTTTGAAGTCGGAGCAATCCTCCTGCCTGTGCCTCCTGAGTGTTGGGATTACAAGCATCCACCACCACGCCTGGTTTGGAATATTACAGTGTCTTGATGACAACTTCCTGGCAAAGTGTTGTTGCCATTGTTGCCAAATTTTCCCTCCAGACAGCTATCAATGCCATCTTGAATGCATATCTATCACTCCCCAGCTAAAGCCCTGCTGAGAATCATGGTCCTCCATGATTTTGCCTTTGCCCGTTTTGTTACAAATTGCTCTCTACTATTTATTTACCATAGCCTTTGTGCTGGAGCATCAGTTTTTGTAGTGTTCCAACTGTGCTGTGCTTGTCCTCACATCTGTACTATATGACTGTTAGATTCTCTTACTGAAAGATCTAAAGCCTACCATACATCTCTGTCTTCAGAACCTTCTGTGAATATTTAAGACCCACTGGAGTCAACCATTTCCTGATGTGTCCTCTGTGGCCTATGTTTATTTGTAAAGTCCTTGGTGCAGTGCTTGCCATCTGCTAAGTGCCATAAACCTGTTGGCTGTTAATGTTCTTACCTCTGTATTTTGATTTCAGTTTGGGGCCATTTCCTGTAACACTGTCAGAACTTACCTGTGCCTGCGTGAATGATGAATATGTACTGTTGTATCAAGTTACTGCATTATATTTCAATTGTCTCCCAATAAGACTATTGAAAACTTATAAACTTTCAGATATCTTGTAGAATTTGTCATATTTGGGATTGTTTCTTTGTCATGGCTTCCTGTAAGTGGGATAACTGAGTCAAAGACTGTAGGCATTGTTAGGACCCTTACACATACAGCTATTCATTTGCCCAGAAAGGTTAAGGGCTGTGTCTGATAGTATACCATTTTTCCGTCTTCACTAAACATATCAGATATTTCGCATAGTTTAATATTTGTAATACAAATCTTTATATTTTTTCAATAAGTCAACCAGAACATTTTTCTAATTATATTAGTATGGGGCCAGGGATTTAGTGGTGCCACTGCCTGCCTCACAAGCACAGGGTCCCGAGTTCGATTCCTGGTACCAAAAAAAATTGTGGAATGAATTATGTTAATATGTTTGTAAGAAGTAGCTATGTTGGGGTATTAAAAATGATCTTTATGTTTTAACAGGTTCGTAGTATCCTTGAAATATAAATCCTTCATCATCAAATGCTTAAATATCTGGAAGCACTTAGGTTGGGACATTTAATAAGATACTCAGTGAATGTTAGCTGTTATTCAGTTATTTTAATTGTTTACATGTGAGAGTCCTTTAGATAATGAAATTTTTGAAGATTTTTTTTTTTTAAATAGAGGGTTTTCATTGGGTCTTCATCTCTTATTTAACGCTTTTCATTCTGGTGTTTTAAATGACTCATCTTAAATTTTAAATTTCAGAATGAAGATTTATTAAATGAAATAAAACAGCTTAAAGATGAAATAAAGAAAAAAGATGAAAAAATTCAACTATTAGAACATCAACTTGTAAGTATTACAGAGTAAAATATAAAATGGAAGCTTTTCAAACTTTTTTTTTTAATTTGTATAAGACTCTGAACCAGAATTAAGAGTTTGTCTGTACTTTTGGCTTCTCAAATTGCCTGATTATATTTATATTATATGTATTCTAATAGAATTATATGATTTAACTTTCAATCTAAATATTACATATTCAACATGAAAAATTCTTTGTTGGACCATTTTTAGTGACTTCTCTTTTGGGGGTTTAAAATTCAACACTTTACATTCATTTATTGGTGCAGGGTAAATGGCGCCAGGCATGAGCTGAGAACAGGACATTTTTCTCTCTGTGTGAGCAGAAGGCCACTGGGTATCTGCAACTGCAGGGGACTTCAAGACAGTGTTCCTTTTCTGTGAATGATGTTGAGGGATTCCTTGGCATCATCTTTGAATCTTTATTTTTTTTTTATAATTGTTACTGTTTCAAATGTTAGTCCCATATGAAAACAGCATATGTAGTGCCCTGAACTCAATTGTAATTTAGATTGCAATAATACAAAGAGTATAAAAAGAATATAATGCATGGAAATCAAAAACCGTATTTTGGAATAGCAAAGCTCTCAGCCATAAGAGATATTAATCTTAGAATAATCTTAGAATATAAAGTCTTTAATATACTGACCCTCAGAGTCATGTGGGCAGATCACAAAGCTCCACCTCATGAAGAAATAGAGCAGACAGACCAGTTATTGTGAATGAAGGCACAAAGAAACTTTAAGAATCCAAATAAGGAATAGCCTAGTGCTGTAAATTGAGGGTCTACCACATATAAATTAAAATGGAAGATAACAAGACCTAATTTTATGCTGCAAAGCCAAAGATAAGAACTCAGCCAGTTTTCAGGGAGAAGAAAATTTAGTTAATTTAAATACATTTGCTCATTGAGTTTTCAGAATAATCTTGTGAGATTGCTAGTGTAGAAATTTCTTTAAGGGAAATTAAAAAAGTGGATTTCAAGTTAAGTAGGCTCACCATAATTTGTAAGCATAATCCATCCAGACTTGTATTCAGGTCCTGGCTTTGAAACTTCATAGCCATGTTCTCTTAGGGAAATTACAAACCTCTCCTAAACTTTTTCTGTAAGTGGAGAAGAGTAAAAATAGTCCTGGTCATATAGGACTAGAATAGCTAAATGAACTGTGTACGTGAACTGCATAAAGGCTACCCCTGGGTATGTGGTAGTCACTTTTGTTAAATGACTTCCCCTAAACCACCCAGTATAAAATAAATTAGTGCATATCTTATGATGCGTTAAGTTTCAAATAAAAGTCCTTAAGAATAGCACAAAAAATAACAGCCCCGGTGGTCCATGCCTGTAATTACAGCACCCTGAGAGGCTGAGGCAAGAGGATCACAAGTTTGAGCCCGCCCTGGGCAACTTAATGAGACCTTGTCTCAAAATTTAAAAATTTTTGAAAGGGCAGAGAATGTAGTTCAGTGCAGAGGCCCTAGGTTCAGTCCCTATTAGTAAACTCAAATAACAAGAAGGTGTTTAAGATCTATCCATTTCCATGGTTGCTTTTGGTCATTTGATCAGTGGATAAAGTTCTAGGTTGGCTTTTCTAAATCCTCTTAGCTGCCTTGTCATTAGTTACAAGATGTCTGCTGTAGCTCATCTTGTCATTCTCTCATACAGAAATACCAAAGGTCAGTGAAAGGCTTGTTTTCTCTAGTTTACCTGTTTTTAAAATCAAGGAACACTGTCTCAGAAATACCCTTAGATTTTTCTTGTGTTTTATTGGCTAGATTTGATTTACTTGTGCCTTTCTAAACATGGAGGGTGGGATTAACTAGTTTGGTTCAGATTTACCAAGATCTGGATTTTTAGGATAAGAGACAGGACACCCTTCCCTAAATAAGGGACCACACAAAAAGTGAGCATCTTAACACAAATACAGATCTGACAGCAATAAAAACAAGCATATGGAGAGGGAATTATTCATGTAGTCATTTTAGTCATTTTGTATCTGTGGAAATGTCACTAAAAAATAGGCTTTCCAAGTAATGGAAAGTTGAAATATTTGCTGTAATATTTTCTTTTTGTTAGCACATATACTACAGAAAGAATATTTCTGGGGTTGCTATAGTCAGGATGGACTAAGTAGTGTGCTTACTTTACAATAAGTGTTTCATATTTTCTTTATGTACCTCCAAGCTATGTTTAAATTTAAGTTCTGTTACAGTGCATTTTAAGAGACTCTTAGGTTGACTGGCTTATGTAGTGAATTTTGTTTCAGTGACTATCCCATTTCTTAGAAATAGGAAATACATGTGTTTTACAGAGATAATTAGATTTTATTTTTTATAAGGAAATTGGAATGATCTGATAGGAATTGATTCTTGAAAAAGAATTTTGTTTGTTGTTTTTTTTTTTTTTTTTTGGTACCAGGGATTGAACTCAGGACCTTGCACTTGCAAGGCAGGTGGCAGAGCCACTGAGCTAAATCCCTGGCCCTGAAGAAAGTAGAAAATACTTTTACCTCGATGTAGTAATCAAGAATTTCATAGATTTTCCTGTAAGAAAGTGTGTTTGCCTTCTGTGGGATTGTTTATCAAATAATATGTTTATGTTCCAGCATCACACTAACAGGAAATTCTAATTATCTTCTTTTCAACCTTTTTTGAGTCCCAGGTTTATACAATAGGTGCATTGTGTTCGTGTAACTGTGTGCTTTGCTTTAAGTAAAATCATGTCTAGAGAATCTGTGAATTGAAATGGTCCATATGATAGATCTTGTCACAGGCCAGAGACCCTTCAAAATGCTCCAGTACAGTAAAGTACACACATCATTAAAGGTGCTCATAGCACAGCATGTGGTAACAGACATAAGAGACTGTTGGTATCTAATAGCCGGTAGAGTCCTATCAAAAATGTATTTAGGAAACTATGTGGGAGTGACTTTAACACCATCATAATTTAGGAAAATAATGTAACTGTTGTTGCATTCTTTATATATTGTATATGGCTACTTATATTCTATATCCATGTGCTTAATACTATATATATTTACACACATAAAATCATATATATTGTGTTTTATGGATGGTTTAAGAGATTTCCTCCAGAGGCAGTTTGTGTTATTTAAAATTCTAGCCTTACTGACTTGTTCTCAGACCTAGGCCCCGAATAAGATGCTGGACAACTTTATAGACCTTAAGGTTTGCTGTAGACACTTGTGTCATATAAGTAGCTAGAACTGTGTTGCAATGTGTGACCTTTTGATTGATTTGGTTTTGTATTCCCCAAGAAACCCCCTAGTTACCTTTGTGTTTGTATGTACACAAACCAGTGTAAAAATTTGTGGTTTTGTTCAGGCAACCCGATGTAACTGCCACCAAAAATCAAAGGAGGAAAAATGCACATATGCTGATAAATATACCCAAACACCCTGGAGAAGAATTCCTGTAAGTATCATGTTCTTATCCTCCTCTCCTGTCATGTGCTATTTTGAAGTTTTGTTCTGTTCTTTGTACTCTAATCACTAATAGTTTTGAATCTGTCATGGCCAATTTTTTTCTTAGGTAAGTTGTTTTTTTCATGGCTGTTAGGTGTTTCTGTGCTTTCTAAAGCTTTTCTTGTGTGTCCTATATAAGTGAATGTGCACTTAATAGCTTTCCATTCTGCACATTGCAGCTCATTTTGAATGTCTCCTCTCATTGCATGCTTTTATGAGAGTAGTGTTTTCACACACCCTGAAAGAGCAGAAGCCCAACATTCAGTCTACCACTTCAGCAGCGTTTGACACTTTGAAGGTGTACAATGTCACATAGTTCCTTTTTGGTTGAGAATCTTCCAAATGTTTCATTATTACAGTTACTCACAAATGTTGATATTATTAGGGAGTATTAATGCATGAAGGCATAGCTGGAGAAGGTTATGTTTTATGCAGAATTAGGATATGATTTCTTCTAAACAGTAGAGAATAGCTATTTATTTTTACTTCTTTATTTTTAAATATCCTATCTCAGAACATTTTTAGTGCCAAAAATACCCTGACCATCATTTCACCTGAACTCTTTGGCACTCAGGGCAGAAGGTACCTGTGTCAGAGAATTACCATGTGGCCATCAGTCATCGTTATCCTTTTGTATGGGGCCAAGTAATGGATATATTTATTAATGGAATGCCTGCTTAGCCAGTCTCGACTTTTCTCTTGCCTTGGGTTATCAGTGGAATCCTAGTAACACAAATGAATAGGGAAATACTATGGTCAATGAAATTAGAAACCTAAGTTACAAAACTTTATTGTAAGCCTTTAAAGTTTAAAAATTGTTATTTTCATCTAATAATTATTTTTGTGTGCTATGTAGAAGGTATGAGGGCAAGGATTAATTTATTTGATAAAAGTTTGATCATTGCTCATCTTAGATATTAGACTCTTAAAGTAAAATTGTGTAATTGGGGAAAGGGATATTTATATATAAGGATTTTTCCATTTATGAGCACTTTGAAGGAAACTAATGATGCATTGATAGCAACTGCTGTAAGTTCTGTGAAGGTCAGGATTGGAAGGTCAAGTTAGAAGAATCGTGGAACTTGGTGAAGGTGAAGGTAGTGTTCGAATCATACAAAGCAAATGACCACAGACTGAGATTATGTATTTAATGTGCAAGGATGTAGAAACTTACCTGTTTGGTGGCAGTTGCAAAATAGAAGATTGTGCCCCTTGCACAAGTGGACTTTTGGTCTTTCCAGGTGTCTCCAGTGAACCCACAGGGAGGTTTTTGTTTTCTGATCAGGTTACTGACTAGATTGGATTGGCAATTCCTTCAAGCATGCGAGGTTCTACTTTGCCATCTTTATAAAGTCTGTACTTCATACTGTTCTGTCTGGCTTCCTCAACTTCCCTGCCTCCTCACTAGACAAAAGTAACAGGTGCAGAACAACCCTGGTATCTAGAACATACTGGGGTTTTCTACATTTATTCCTAAGTTAATTTTACCTTGATCCTGGGTGAAGGGAAGGTCAATTTTTCCAGGCTGGCACCCCTAATAAATCCAGACTTGAGCTTTTCCTATTCTCTCTTATTATAGGAATCACCTGGCTAAATTCCTTTTGTTTTATAGATAAGATACCAAAATCTGGGGATATTAATGACTGGTTAAAAGTTCTATAGTAAGTAACTGGCCAAGCTAGTACTGTAATTTAGGACTCATGCTATGCTAGTCCAAGATTTCTTGTTCTGAAGCATACTGAGGAGCCTGGGAGGTGGAGAGGTTTTGCACATTAGAGTGGGAGGAATACTCTTTTCAAAAGAAACAGTACAAGCAAAGGCAGAGAGGTGGAAAGGGACAGTTAGGCAGTCAGTACCTGATTATGGCCAAACACGCTGAGTGTTTAGTAAAATAGTGGAAGTTAGTGTTAAAACTCATTTAGTGTAGAATCAAAAACTTTAATCTGGGAATTACTGTAAGAATTTTACTGAGTTTTATTTAGTAAGTAAATAATACTGTACTTAATTTTTAAATATCATATTAAATACTAAACTTATCCTGTGGTTTTTCTATTTGTTGGACTTCATTTGAAATACATGCTTTGGAGACCGTTTACTATAATAACAGTGATTTTCTTTTCTCTTCAGAAGTTGTATATTACTCTTAAATGTTTTTTTTTTTAGCAGGAATGCAGCATATTTAAACAAGATTTTGAGGTTGGAGATGTGGACATGCAATGTGGTTCTTTGGCAACATTTAAGTTGTTAGACAGTAATTTGGGGAGTGAAAATAACATTATTTTAAAATCTTCAGGCTTAGTATTAAGTAAACCTTTTTTTGACCCAGCTAAGCCTTTGAGAAGATTGAAGTTTACAATATCTGAGTCTCATTCGACCTTTTGTATAATATCTTGGAAATCTAAATATCTTTCTTGACACTGTCCTCGTCATTTGATTACAAAATCCACCCCAGAGATTTATGGGGGAAGTATGGGAATCTTCTCTGAACATTTTCTATACATGAAGGAAGAAGCCTGATTGTAGTGGAAGGGGTAAAGAATGGTGAAGCACACTGAGTTACTCCCCAAAGGACTTGCTTGCAGCCACTTAGGAGGTGGAAGGAAATAAGGAAAAAGTCACCGAACTCCTCAGTCAGAACCTGCTAAAGGGAGGAGAGTGGTTGGCACCAACAGCAGCAGGACTATGGTAGTAGGAATGAATTCACCCCAGACTAGATTTTCTGTATAGTTTTACCCAAGAGGATTTTGATGTCTCCTAATGGCTACAGATAATATTTCTGAAGTGCACAGCCAGCAGGAAATAAGGAAAGCAAGAGAACAGAAGTAAGGAAGAAAAGCAGACCTTCCTTACTTACTTAGCAGACAGTTGTTGCCTACTATGTGCTGAACATTCCCTTAATCTGGGAGTGCAAGTATGAAGAAGACACAGTCCCAGCCTTCCAGATGCTTACAGAACCTCCAGCATGCCTACGTGGTGTTAATCTCACTCTTCCTGCACGCAAAGATTGTAAGACTAAGAAGTGACTATTGTGTGAATGCTTGCACCACTCACATGCAGCTCTCTTTGGTTTTCTAACCTGTGGGTCGCATCTTTCCTGCCTTGAGTGGCTGCAGGAGGTAAATTGACCAGATGAACAGAAGGAACAATGTCATAGTCCTGGAAGCGAGGGTAGAAGCTGAACTCAGTGAGAAATCGTGCTAAGTCCATGTGTCCCTGAGAGATAGCAGATACGCAGGTTTGCACTGTGTGGTAGAGGTCTTACAGTCTGCTGTGATAACCTTAGAAACTTCTAGTATTTAAAATTACTGGGAAGGAAAGCATTTGTGGTTGAAATGATGTAGGTTGAGTAAAAGTATGTGAAATCCTCCACCAAAAGGGTCAATCTAGTAGTAGTAGCCAAAAAAAAAAAGAATCTCTTGACAAAAGTAGATTATATATCATTTTCTCAACAGAAAGGAGGATAGAATTCAGTACCTCTTAAAGAAATGGGGGAAAAAAGAGTGCTAAGGATATTTTATGAGTGGTGTAGAGCAAAAAAAACTATGCTTAAAGGGGAAACATGCTAAAGCATCTTTCTTTGTCCTTTTGAGAGGTTAATACACAAACACACACACACACAAAGAAAATAAAAAACAGTTTAAGAAAAATTTAAATTACTCAAGTCATACTAACCACTGATAACCGTTATTAACATTCCTTATATGGTCTTCCAGACTTTTTGGTAATATATGTGTGTGTGTACACATTTATTGAATCTATTTAGATTGAAATATATTGTACGTGTTATGCCATTTTCTGCATATATTCAGCTTCGCCTGTTGTGAATTATGTATTTTGATCCTCAGGATCTAGGAGTGTCTTTCTACATGATTTGGTTTTCATGATACAGGTACCTTTCAGAGCTATATTGATAATGATCAAAACTGTTTTGTGTGTTATTTGTAAAACTGAAACCAGCAAGGGAAGGAATAGTAAGTCACCTGCTGCGTGCTCCTCATTTAGGTTTGACTATTGTAGGGAGCTGCCCAAGGTCTGCTGTAGGCATATTACAGAGTATTTTAGTGTAAGTGTTCTAGAACAGCGTTTCTAGGATTGAGGATCAGTATGAAGCATGTCTTACCTATTGGAATGAGGTGATTTGAGGCTGTCTTCTGCTTGGGAAAGGAGTAATGCAGTGGTATAAATTGCACTGAGGCCCGAATTATAAGAAGAAGGCAGCCACAGATGGGCGGAGTTCCAGGATGGAGGAGAGTGTGGGCCACTTTAGAGCTGTGCTGCTGTAGACTCCCCGTGCTGTGCTGTGCAGTGGTCACTGGTTATGTGGGGCTGCCAAGCACTCGGGTGGGTGGGTGGGTAGACAGACAGTCAGACACACAGATCTGGAGACAGCATACTCAAAGGAAGTTTCAGGATTGATTTCTTTTCCAAGGTCTTTTATTTATTTATATTCATTACTGTGTGTATTTAAAATGTGCCATTAAACATTTTAAGCGAAAAATACATATACATTGGTATTAAAAACAAGTAACATTTATAATCTGGTCACAGTTACTTTTAAATTGCATAATATTTAGTCAAGATTTGACACAGGCTGTTCACTATAGCCTGTGTCAATTAGCTTTATAGATGTTGCCAGAAACTATCTGTGAGACATTCCTTCTGACATGCAGAATTTATGACAACACAACAAAGATTGCCTTTGATGCCAGTTTTTAAGAAAACAACAGTGTTTTGTATTTCTCAGTTATATCTGAAAGTAATAACTGAAAAATGGAATTATTTTCTAAGCCTTGGAACAAATTAAATATGGATATTACAGCAACTGAATGACTTATCTGTTCAGAAATTTAAGATTATTTTGAGTCTATACCATCCAGTACCAAATGCCAGAACTATAGAAGGTGTTTTTGAATCTTTCAGTATGCATTAAAAGAAGCAGTTTGTTCTGTTAGAAAACGAAAGATAGCACTAGTTTTCTGCCATTGGAATCCATTTCATTTGTGTGATGTTAGAACTTAATTTACTGACCTACTTATTAAGGGTGTGGGCAGGATGAACTGAAATTTTACTCTTGGAATTCTATGTAGACAGCAGTCAGTGAGAAACAGGTGATCCATTGCCTTTCCAGGAAATAGTATGATCAGATCTATCTTTTCAAAGAAATTAATCTGCTTCCACAAAAGGTAATAAAAGTTACTATTTTAATGTGTGCTAATAGAGTGGTGATTTATTAGGTCTCTCCTTCTTGGAACATTGTAGTTTTTTAGTTATAAAACACTTCTATTTTTAAAAGTGTCTCTTTAGTGCTTCTAGTAGTTGTGCTTTTGATTTTTTTGTGTTTTGCCTAGAGAATGCCTTTTCAGTGTTTTATGCTCAGTGGGTTCCTTCTAAAATCACAATAGGAAGCTGGGGATGGTGGCACACACCTATAATCCCAGATACTTTGGAAGCTAAGGCAGGAGGATCAGGATTGCAGTTCAAGGCCAAATGGGCAACTCAGCAAGACCCTGTCCCAAAATAAAAGGGGCGGGGCTGGGGATGTACCTTAGTGGCCCCAGGGCTCTCTGGGTTTTATGTACAGCACTGCAAAAATAAATATTTCTGAAACAGCAAAAAATACCATTTCTCTTTCCCAGTGCCCAAATTTCTAAACAAATAGAGCTCCATGGACATTCAGAGCAGTGGAGATCTGTGTCCTTAACCGTCCTATTAAATGATCTGAGTGTATGGCTTGTTTGCAGTCCCGATTGACTCCAGGGTGGGCTTGAACTTGCAGTCCTCCTGCCTTAATCTCCCACACCCCCACATTGTGCTCCTTTCTTTTGATTTTTCACATGGTATAGCTTTTACTTTAAAATACCTGCAGTACTACACATAAAATGAGTTTCCCTTAGTCTGCATATAATTGGGTCATGATTTCTTGTGCCAATTTATTTATTTATTCATTTATTTAGCTTAAATTCTTTTATTGGTACATTTTAGGTATACAGTATGTTTACATTTATCATTGGGCGCTTGTACCTGTACATGATGTATCTTGGTTCTTATTTTTTCCCCATTACCTATGTATTTATTTATTTTAATTTTTAATTTTTAAAATTTATATCTTTATTGGTACATTTTAGGTATACAGTACATTTACATTTATCATTGGGTGCTTGTACCTGAACATGCTGTATCTTAGTTCTTATTTTTTCTCCCATTACCTGTGCACCCCTCACCCCCTCCACCCTTCCCTATTTACATAGATTTTGTTTCCATTTTTTTTTCTTATAATTTTTCCTTTCCCTTCTTCCCTTTCCCCTTCCCCTCCTGCCACCCCTACCCCTTTGGACCTTTTCCTATTTCAAATTATCAGTTATTCATTTTAATCATTTTCATCCTTAT
>NW_004624841.1:2557168-2594111 GCF_000247695.1 Heterocephalus glaber | reverse complement strand
TGAAAAGAATGTGTATTCTGATTTTGTGGGGTGGAACACTCTGTAAATATCTATTAAGTCCATTTGTTCAGTAGCTTGGTTCAGTTCTAGAATTTCATTGTTAATTTTTTTTTCTAGATTATCTGTCTACTTTTGATAGAGGGGTGTTGAGGTCTCCCACTACAATTGTATTAGTGCTTATTTGGTTGTTAATGTCCATTAATATTTGTTTTGTATAGTTGGGGGGATTTGTATTTGGTGCATATATATTTAGGATTGTCATCTCTTCCTCTTGGATTGTTCCCTTCACAAGGATGTCGTGACCATCTTTGTCTCTCTTAATTAGTTTTGGTTTGAAATCTACTTTGTCTGCAAATATGATTGCTATGCCTGCTTTTTTCTGGGTTCCTGTTGCATGGAGAACTGTTTTCCATCCTTTTACTTTCAGTCTTGAATTTCCTTTTGAGTTAGGTATGTTTCTTATATACAGGATATTGCTGGGTTTTGCTTCTGAATCCATTCTGTTAGTCTATTTCTTTTGATTGGTGAATTGAGGCCATTGACATTGATAGTTACAATTGAGAGATATTGACTCATCCTTGTCATGATGTTTTACTGTTGTTGGTTCTTTTATTTCTTATTTTCCCCCCTTTCCCTTTAGTGTCTTACCTTGTGTGGTGTTTTCTCTCTGTTGGGCCTCATGGAGTTGTGACCTTCATTATCTTTTTCTAAGATATTGCTTAAAATTGTTTGGAGTGCTGGTTTCGTGTTCATGAAATTTCTCAGGTGTTCTTTGTCATGAAAGTATCTAATTTCCCCATTGATTTTGCAAGATAATTTTGCTGGGTACAACAATCTAGGTTGGAAGTTTTTTCTTTTAGGGCTTGAAATACTTCACTCCAGGCTCTCCTTGATTTGAAGGTTTGTGTTGAGAAGTCTGCCCTGATTCTGATGGGCTTTCCTTTGTAGGTGATTTGTTTCTTTTCTCTCACTGCCAGTAGAATTTTGTTCTTCTGTTGGGTTTCTGGGATCTTGACTATTATATGTGTAGGTGTAGATTTTTTTTGATCATGGCTAATTGGAGTTCTATATGCCTCACTTATCTGTATGTCCAATTTTCTACCTCTGTCTGGGAAGTTTTCTACTGTTACTTCTGTGAACAGTTTTTTTTATGTCATTTGTACTTTCTCCTGTTGTTTCGTGAACTCCTGTCAGTCTTATGTTATTCTTCTTTGCATCATCTAACAGCTGTTGGATTGATTTCTCATGGTTCCTCATTATCTTTAAGAAATCTCTGTTTTCATGGTCATTAACTGCAATCCTGTCTTCTATATCTGATATTCTGTCTTCAGATTCTCTTAGTCTGCTCTGCATGCTTTCAATGGAGTTTTTAATCTCCTGAATATCTGTTTGAATCTGTTTCATGGATTCTATTTCTTTCTTATGTTGGGCGATCATGTTTTGCATTTCTTTCTTATGCTGGGCATTCATGGCTTCCAGCATGTTTCTGATCTCATCTATTTTCTTATCTGTTTCTGCTCTATAGCCTCTAATCATGTCTTTCACTCTGCTCACTGTCTCTGTATTTATCTGGGAGATTATTTCTGCTTTGAATTTTTCCGGAGCCTCATGCATCTACTTTGTTACTTCCTATGCTATCAGTTCAGGGTGTTCAGGGGGTTGATTATCAGATTTTTCCACCTCATTTCCCCCAGAATTTCCTTTTTGTGGGGTGGAAGCCTGTGTTTGTGCCTTGCTTAAATGTCTTCTCAATTTTGCTTTTGGTACTGTCCTTGGTTTAATTCCTGGGTTGATATTTCAAAATTGCTTAATGTAGGTATCTTTGTTGCTTGTGTTTAAAACCCTTGTGTAATGATTGTTTTTTAGAGGTGTCTTCCAGATATAGCTTGTGTTTAGGTTTTGAAACTCTAATGACTCTGAGGCTATTTCATTTACCTTATACCAGGAAGGAAGACTGATTAGATCAATCACAACATGTTAGCCCAAATGATACAATCAGCAATACCATAGCATTAAGTGCAGCTTAGAAAATGACCATTTGTGGTAGTTATTAATCTATCACATATAACTATGTGAATTAAATTAAAACTGAGGACCAACCCAAGATATGTTTATAGTGAATAAACTCTTCAATATAGCATCTTTCCCCTTCGGGATGGGGAGTTAGAAGGAGCTGGGGTCTGAGGGACAGGTACGAAGATCAAGAAAGATTAGTGGTGAGGCCAGAAGACACAGGAAGATCACACAAACTCTTAAGAAATTGTTAAAGGCATGAGGAAAAGGCAGAATGAAAGAACAAAGATGTGAACAGAATCACCTGACAGCAACAGGGAGGCTAGATACCATATTTACTTTCCTTTAAAACTGATGATAATCAAGAGGAGGAAAAAGAGAAGAAAAGAAAAATAAAGGAGAAATCCGAATTCAGTGCAGAAAGGAACAAATGGGGAGATGAAGAGCAATGTGGGACAGCGAGAGAATGAGTGAGAGAGATAAAGAAAAAATAAAATAACAGAAAGAAAAGTAAAAATTTGAAGAGTAGAAAAATAAACAATTAAAAATAACAAAAATAATTTTTTTTTCTTTTTTACAAATAGGAAAAAATAAAAATGATGGGCCTCCTTCAGGGTATGTCTCTGCTGTCACAGTAGGCAACATAGGCATCCGTGTGCATATTCGAGTCAATGAGTCTCAGCAAGCCAGTGGCAGACCTGTGAGATTCAGGCTGATTTCTGGCTGCTAGTCCCAAGTTGAGCTCCCTATCCTCCTGCAGTGTTGAACTCTGCAAAGTTGTACTGCAGATTCCAGTTGCCCTTCCCCTGAAGATAGTGCAAGTTTTGATGAGAGGTAATGGTCCCAAGTGATGATCCCTCCAACTTACTAAGTACGGTGGTCTGGTGTGTCTTTATTGTAGAGATTCTCTTTACTTTTCTGCTGAGCTTCAGTTTTCATTGAGGAGCCTGAGAAGCCCTCTTTCTGTTACTAACTTCTGCTCTATCTTGTGGCCCTCAAGACAAGGGCCTTTTATAATTCCCCTGTGCCTTTGTAGTGTGGGACCAGGTAGCAGAAGAGCCGGAAGGCCAGAGGCGGGGGTGGGGTGGGGGAGGGTCGTGGGTGGGTGGGTGGTGGGTGGGGGAGTGGGCCTTGGAGGCGCCTGCGTGGCTAAGTGGAGCGCCGGATGGTGCTGGGGAGCTTGCTGCTTGGCTCACCTGCTTGGGGTGGCTGGTTGCGCCAGATCGCCAATTTGTTTTTTAATTGCTGTCTTTCAACCCTTTTACTTGATGTAATTATTGCTATAATATATGGGTTTAAGTGCCATTTTTGTTTTGTTTCATTTCTTGCTTTTCTCTGTTACTTGTACCTTTTCCAGAATTTCAGTTCAATTTATATATAGTGTTCTGAGTTTAACTCTTATATGGATATTTTAGTTGTTGCTCTACACATTATGTTATATATACTTGACCATATATAGTCTCCTATTGACATAGGAGAAATACAGCTCCAAACCACCTAAATGTCAGATGTGCCGAGTTTGTTTCCCCTCAGTATTGAAGAATGAATTCCAAGGGACAGTGGAGGTTAAGAGTAGGAAAGTTTTATCACTGAGGCCCTTTGTCAGGGGTAATTTATGCAGCAAAGTCACAATGTGGGTACAACATGGGTCAAACTACCATCAGTCTATAGGATTTCAAGTATAGCCACTTAATTAGTATTGACCTAATAGAGAAATGAGTCACATGGCATGAGTGCATGGAAAGAACAGAGGTATTCTCAGGAAGGGATGGGTCCAGATGCTCTTACCCACCTGGGCGACTGTTGCTCATCTGGACTTCCTGGACCAGGTGGTGCTAATTGCAGTATAATCTCAAGTTACTTCTTATCCCTTAGGGAGGCATGCAGGCCTGGCCACTACATCTGTATCTTGAGGCTGGGCCTTCTTCAGATCCCCCTCCAGTCACAATTCTGATGTCTTTATTTTTGTGTTGATTCCTTGAGAGCCCAGCCCCTCTCTGACTGCATATTAATTTCTATCTATTAGCTGCCTATAATACTATATGTAGAAAATGTATCTCCCTTTAAATCCTCCTCTATTTACAGGTGTCTTAAATATTTTCTATACATATTTTAAGGACTGCATAAGACAATATCATGCCCAGCTGGCCTTTTGTTACAGGAAAAGGGGCTGGGAGCACAGGTTTTCTGTGGCACTAGGAAGGTTACTATGTACAAGTTTGTTGGATTGCTGGGCCACCTTGCTCTCCTGGACTTGCAGCTAGAGGAGCAGGCCATTTGTTTGTTTGCATTCAGTGATGTTTCCAGGTGCTGGCTTCTTCATCATGTAGCTTAGGGTGTATTACAAAAAAAGAAGCTTCCTACCATATTTTTCTTCAGTTCCCAAGAGGTTCGAGTTTGTGTTATGTATAGTGTTTGGATATGGATATATATATATATATATATATCAACATAGTGAGGAAAGGAATAAAAATTTATCCAGGCAGGAATTCCAAGACCTGTGAATATTTATAAGAGTGATCATATTTTATTTAGCTAAGATCAGGACAAGCTTTTAGGAAATGCACTTGAAATGGCTGGGGAGGCTGGATAGGATTTTGACAGATGGCTAGAGAAGGGGAGGAAGGCATTTTAAGGGGGCAGAAATAGAATGAGTAGCTTTCTTTGCCTTTTGGGGCCTAAGCTCTGGTGGCACACAATGTCCTGTCAATTAATAGGTGGACGTCCCTTGACATAGTGGGCAGAGCCGTGTATATATTTATGTGACAAAGTGGTCTCTCTCTCATGCTCTGGCCTATCCCAGAGACTGATTTGTTGGTTTTAGTGAAATAAAGGTGGTGCCACTGTTTTTGTTTATTTCAAATGTCTTAGGTGATTATACTGTGTGGTCAGGACTGACAGGTATTACAGCTCCATCCCTAGATAAATGAGATAGTTTAATTCATTTTAAATCAATAAATAGTTATTTAGAGTTTGCTCTGTACTAGTGAGAGTTAGGCTAGAGAAGACAGGACATTTAATATCTTTTAAAACTCCCACAAAGTGGTAGGGACTGTGACAGATGCTTCCATTATTTTACAAATTAACGATTTAGCAGGAGAGACAATTTGATTATTTGATTGTTTAATGCCATATAAATAGAGAAAATTAAAGATGACTGTGACTCTGGAGTGGGGATAGGAAGAGATATGCTAGAAACTATGCAAACTAAAAGTGGAGGACTCTTAGAGATGAACTATCCCAACCCTTGGATCTGACAAATGAAGAAACCAAGGCTCAAAGATCAGTGACTTTCCACGGTTGCAGGGCTTGTGGAAACCCCAAAACAGGTTGGTCCTGTTGCTGCACAACTTCAACAGGAACTTAACTTCTTGATGTAGTAATTTGTGACTGCTAGTTTAACATATCTCAAAATGATCATGAGTTGTAGTTGAGGTTTGGGCAAAGGTATACATTTAATACAGAACACATAATTTGTAGGATTATACTCAAAAAGTCAAATACAAAGGAGTGCAAGAGATTAGCCACACATCAGAGGCCCAAAGAATCCAGTCAAGGGCCTGAATCCCACATCAGTGTCCCACACAAGTCCAGTTAAAGGCTTAGAGTCCAAGGTAATGTCCTCCGTGAGTCCAGCCAGTAGCCTAGATCCCACAGCAATGTCTCACGCTTGTCTGTGTTGAGGATCTACTCTCGGAAGGTCCAAACTCCAGTAGAAACCAGAAAACCTACACTGGTGGGGGTGAAGGATTTGTGCCATCAGGCTGAGGGATCTACATTGGAGCCAGGAAGTGATGCTCATGGTGAAGATCAGAGATCCCCTGGTGAGAACAGCAGCCATTCCCAGTGACAGCAAGGCCCTGAGTTCCTTCTCTTAGAGCCAAGTTTGCATCATTAAAACCATCCATAGCAAGCTTCTCCTAGAAAATCAACAGCCCCCAATCTTCCCCTCCAGTTGTCATTTTATGGCTGTTGGCAACAATCCTCAGGTGGATCTTCCACGCCCAGACCGCACTGATTCAGTTCAGCTGGGTGTTACAACGTGCCCATTAGTTAATCCACCACAATCCACTGCTGGTCAACTTGATAACCAGACACATTTCCTTAAACCATAGTCTCTAGTGGCAGATTTGTGAAAAGTTAACATATCTTGATCTCTTCAGATTTACATCAATATAACAATTACATATATACAGTTCTTATTGCACTTATTTCCACATTTTGGCTTCAAATTTTAAAACTCTGGATTTCCATTTATGTACAGGATTTAACAACATATAAAAACCAGTCTTACATACATAAATACATAACTACATTAAAATCATAACAGGAGAAAGTTATTAAAATCACAATCCTTGCTTCCCATTAACTTTGAAAACAAGTGGGCCAACACTAAAAGACGTCCCAAGGAACCTTCTGCATCTCAGATACACTGTTCCCTTCTGGTGAAGACCTCAGGTCATTTTTCCATTATCCTGTTCCTTCTCAACAAACACGCTGTCCTGTGTTTCATCCTTGCAATCCACAGCTCTACTGGAGCCTCTCCTCTGGCCAAATGCTTCAAAACACCCTGCTGGTTCTCCGCTCTTAATTTCCAACAGATCTGTCCCAAAGTCCTCAACAGTAACCATGCCACCATCTCAACAATATACTGCATTGACCTTTTTTTGCCACCCAGGCAGCGTCTCCAACACAAGCAAAATGCAGACCAGTTTCCTGCCAAAGCACAACATACATGCTTGGGATCCAGCAGTCAGTGCAGTCCTCAACAGAGGCCTCCCAAGCCTCATCCTGACTAGCAGGATTTCCACAGTACTCTGATATCCTGGGCTCTGACCAGTCTCCCATACAGTTTAGAGTGTACCAGGGCTGCCTGTTTGGTCAGTCTCTCAAAACCTTTCCAAATTGATTCCCAAGGCTTTGATGCTTAACATGGCCAGGCAACATCACAGCAGGTACCCCAGTATATCTGTGTGGATTTGAATCCCACCCTCATCACCAGTTTTGTTGTAGTCGGGGTTTGGGCAGTGAGTAGAAACTTGGCTTTCATTATACTCATAAGGAGGATTTGTTGTTGACTTGTTTGCCTAAAACCTGTGACTCAGAACCACCCAAATACAGAGTTGCTACATATAGTATCTGTGGAGAGCATGTGGAGTTGTACCATATTCAGTATTTTCTAGGCTATTTTTACAAAAGTCTATATGACTAATTTAGTGAAAAAAGTATAATGATTTTTAAAGATAAGATTTGAAAAAAATTAAAAGACAGGATCTGTACTTACTAGACTATTCTAAAGCTTATTAATTCTGTTCAGTTTCTTGTAGCTATTTCCCCCATCAGCATAGAAAATGGATCTTGTTTTGTTTTTATTTTATATTGCACAATGTGGGCTTACTCTTCAGTTTGAAGAAATAGATGATTATACCTAATTGAACCAAGGAATGTTGACAAAGAGGTGGAAAATTTTTTGCTTGAAACAATGTTCATAAAATCTGTAAACACTAATAAAGCCGTATTAGTAATTTGCTAAAACAACATTATTTCTATCAGATTAATTGATATGAAAAACTGCATACTTTCTTTTGCAAATTTGACTAGTTGTGATAAAGATCTATGGCTCATTTTCTTTGATGATATTCTAAGAGCATTTTTAACAGTTTTATTTGTGGATGTCTTTGGATCAGCGAGAAGGCTGTATATTAACAAATGGGAGACCTAATCTAAATCTGGTTCTGTTTGTGTGACACTGAACAGTTACTTACTTTCTTAAAGACCCACTTCTATTTGCAAAATGAGAAGTCAAAGTAAATGACATTTCAAGTGTATTCTAATTCTGATAATCTGTTACTAAAATAACTAAAGCTAAGAAACTGGGAGTTACTCAGATTAAAAAGGGTGCGTGTGTAAGGTGGCCTGCAAATCATATTCTTTATAAAGGACTTACTGTCACAACATCCTAAGTCTTTTTACTGCTGTGTTGGTTCTGCTAACTTTAGCTAATGTTCTTTCTTTTACTTCTAATCCTCTGAAAACCTCTGATTTAAAAAGAAATAATTTTATGTGGTATTTTTATGATTGCTTGATTCATAAATTAATGCATTTTATGTATGTTTAATAGTCTGTCTCCCCTTCTAAAATTCTTCCTTTCCTGCAGAAGATTAGAATTTGCTACTCTAAAGAAATAATATGATAATGAATGTGATCAGAAACACTGTTATTTCTTCTTTGTTAACTACAAATTAGAGGAAAATAATGTACTCTTAAAAATATTTAGTATGTAACTTGTTTGCATTATGGTGTATTTGTAATAATTTGAGCTGCTGTATTTTAAAGTTAATTATATTCTCATTAACACTGTTGCTATGTGTTATTTAAAAAAAAACAAGAAGAAGTATGACTTTGGTTTCTTTATTTTTTGGTTCCCCTTTTTTATTATACCTCCCTACCCTGTCTCTCTCTCTGCACAGGGTGGGTATTCTGCTCCCTCCTTCTCTCCTTGGCAGGGCTCCTTCCAAGGGATCCCACGGACTGTTCCACCGCACCGCAGACAGAGTGAGTCTGTGTTTCTCACTCCTCTCCTGCTCTGGCTTCTTGTTCATGGTATTTCCCTTCTGCATGTCATGTCCCTCCCCAGCACCTCCTCTTCTTGAGAGACCTGCAGGCAGATGCTAAATCAGCTGGTGCAATGCAGTGGTCTCCTTTCTTAACAGATCCTTTGACTGCATGTAAATGCCCTCTACTTAGGGCCTCAGGAAAGCTGTCAGAGGTTAGTTCCATCCTGATGCTATTTAACCCTATTGCCAGTGACCCTAGACCTACCTGTGTGCATCTGTCTTCAACTGCATTTTCTTTTTCTAAGACCTGGAGATACGAGAATTTAAAAAATGTTTTTCATCTAGTTACTTGAGAAACTGTGTACATTCTCCATGATGATTCGGTGGACAGATGCATACTGTTTAGGGAGCAGGCTTGCTAGACCATTGCACATTTCTCAGATATTTCTCAATCATAAGCTTTGACTGTATTTCACTGTTACCTAAAAAATCTTGCAGTTGTTCAAGGTTTTTTTTTTTTTAACAACTAATATGTCTTTGTAATTTATCAGCTGCTTCACAGCACAGCATGGAAGAAATCGCTTTGAATATGCATGGTTTACTAACATTTCTAATGATTTTGTCATTGTTTGACTTTAAAATTTTTATTACATTAAATCTACTTTCCAAAACTGTTTATTAGTTTGCATTGTATTCTTAAGTATTCCTGGTGAGTTGGTTATATTTTATCTTTTTTGAAAAGTCACCCAAAAAAGCTAATATTAATGAAAAAAACAAAGTCAATCAGTTACTTTTATGCCTTCTTCCATGGATTTAACCTGATTTGTGATTCATGTCAATATCATCATTAATTCTCTTTATGTATGTGAAGTGTCAAACATTCAAAAGGAAATTTTAGGAATGTGGTTTACTTAAAAAGTTTTTATTTCTTGAATTAGTAAAAATTATGAGGTATCAACATGAATTCCAGGCAAGATGTGAAGTCTATTTTTTGGTTCTCTTTCCCTTGTGTGCTTTTTTTTTTTAAATGAAAAATACAGTTTGAATAACTTTTTTAAAGTAAGTTATTTAGAAGCAAGTTCATTTCTTTAGGGGAAGCAATGAAAAGAGAAATACTTTCCTACTATCTTTATAAACTCTCCTTTTTAATTTTCCTCCTCTAAAGACTCCTAGCACATGAGGCGTCACTAAATTGCGAGTGAATGGATTGAAATTTCAAAGGGTAGTTATGACAAATAATGTATTCTCAGGCTTTAGCTGCTCACCAGCCTGGCTTGACAGATTCACCTCAAGATTAACTTACCTACCTTTGCACTTATGGAAGCCCCTTTTAACTCCTCTTCCCCTGCCCCTTCCCCTCAGTTAGAATGGAATAGGGAATTGAAATCTAGAGTTAATTTTCTATATTGAAAATAGAGCTTTAGGTTTACTTTAAAAAAAAAATGTTTCTCAGAAACACTCAATCCACTAGTTTTCTTTTTGACCCACTGCTCTCCACTTTCAAGGTCTGTTTGCTGCTTCCCTCTTAGATTCAGAGCTCTTTTTCATTTGCAAGTATGAACAGCACTCTCCTACAACACTGTCATCAGGATCTATTTTACTTCAAAGTCAGACCTCTTCCTTTGCAACTCCAAGTTAGCACAAGGCTTTGGTTCTGCAGATTTGGGGCTACCTGCGGAAATACTGACATGTTGAAGTCTTTTCCTGAGAAAGTTTCTGAAGGTCTACCAACAGAACTACTGGCCCTGGGATTTGGTCATGGATACTTGTAGAATCCTCTTTGTGGAAAGTAATAACCAGAGCAGTTGTTCACACATTTTGACAGCTCTTACTGAACTCTTAGAGGTTTCTTTGGAGGAACAATATGTTTTAAATCACTACACTGTTTTGGATTTACCCTGAGAACACCTGAGGTGGTTTACTAACAATTTTTTAAGTGATAAAATATAGACAAGGGAATCAAATTCTAAGAATAAATATAATGGTTTTCCAGAGTATTTTAGAATAGGTCTCACCATTTCCTACACTAAACTTGTATTTAGTGAGATAATACTTGACTGCACATTTAGTCAGTATATAGTTCTTAGTGCTCATTTTTAGAGAATTGTGTAAATTGAGGAAGGTAGTTGAGGCATTTCCCCTTCATTGTAATGATCATTAAAAATTTCTTTCTGACGCCCTCTTGAGCCAATCATGAGTGTGCTATATTATCTGCTAAATGCAAAAGCTAGGTAGGCTAGACTGAGAGTCTTCAGTTAGGGCAGCTGGTTTTGTTGGGATGATGGGGGAGATGGGAAGGAAGGGGAGGAATGCAGAAGTAAAAATGATTAAGGTGCATTCTGTATAATTCCCCAGCATTAATGTAATAATTAGGTATTACAAATGTACTAAAAGGAGTAGTCAGCATTCAGTATTAAAAGATAACCTGTTCTAAAAATGGGCATAGTGAAATAATAATGTTTATGAGAAATATTTATCCCTGGTCACTTTAGAAAAGCTGTTCTTGCTGAATTTAAGAAAACTCTAGGAAAATGGAGATATATGGAAGTTCCTGGTTTTTAATCCCCTTTCAACTCGCAGAAATTTTGACTTGCATATCTTTTCAGCTTATTAGTTCTACTTCATGATGTTTATCTGCTGATTTCAAATTAAATTTTTTTCTTGGTTAGCAGAAAACAATCTATATTTAGACATACTTAACTGTTCCCTTCTGTCAGTAAAGATTTTACCTTTTCTCCAAATTTATTTAGCTGGCATTGGTGTTGTCTTTGTACGCTGGTTTCCAACTATATAAAATTGGGAATGATAAATAATCTAACCCATAAGAAAATGTAGTAAAATAATCCTTTATGATAAGCAGAATACCTTAGTGGCAATCCCAAATAATGTTTCTTGACAGTGCATGTGCTTATAGGAATAGTAGTGGTTTCACAAAGCATATTTTGAAATAATATCTACTTACTTTAAAAACTAACCAGGCTTTTAAAATTTGTTCTTTGGTACTTGAAAAAATTTAGAAATCTCTGTCTTTACCTTCTATGTATAATAACTTAGGTGAGAAAGGAAAAAACTTTTGTTGTTTTAAAACAACGAAAATGACATGTATACATCTATATATATCTTAGTAATTTCTTAGGGGGTGTTGCCTGATTTCTAAGTTTATATTGTTATAGGAATTGTATTCACCAGAATTACATTAAGAATCACAGATTTATTTTGTCTGATGACCTCTTCCTCTTATAATCTTCAAGGAGGTATTTTCACAAACTGTTTTGACAAGTGAGTATAAATTCATTTTGCAGCACAGCTCAGTATGTATTTACTGAATGATAGTGTGTATTTACAACCCAGTACAAGTGTGTATATATTTAAAATTTTGATAAAGTATTCATGAAGCAGCACTTTCTTTTCAGACATATGAAACTCTTGGTATTTTATTTTCTTCGCTATATTCTATTTGAGATTTAAAAATTCTTGCTAGCAGTTTGCAGTTAGAAAAACACTGGTCTGTTTTGTCCACCCATATTTAATTCACCAGCTTTAACATGAAGCTTAGATAATGTAATATGCATAGATTTTGTATATATAATCATAGTAAAGCCTTTTTTCCAGAAATAGACTTATTATTGTTAAGTGGTGCCTCCTAAGAATTAAGCCTATGCTAGGACAAATTTTTTTGTTGTTAGGAAATAAAATGGTTCAAAAAACTGAAACAAGATTCCATTTGACCCAGCTATTTCCCTTCTAGGTATCTTCCTGGAAGAGTTACAGACATCATATTACAGTGATATATGCACACCCATGTTTATATCACAACAGCTAAATCTTGGAAGAAGCCTACATGTCTGTCCAAACAGATGAATGGATAAAGAAAATGTAGTATTTACACAGAGTTAGTGTACTACTCTGCCATAAAGAAGAATAAATTTGATAGATAAATTTATAGGTAAATGGATGCACCGTGAGACCATAATGTTAAGTGAAATAAATCAGACACATGAGCTTAAATATTACGTGGTTTTGCTTACATGAGAAACCTAAAATATAAAGAGTGAAGTAAAAGACAACAGGAAATAGCTCGATAGATCTTTAGCATATGGGAAGACCAAGAGGTGGAGGGAGGGGTCTAAGAATGGAGGGGAAAGTGGATAAAGCAAAGAACTGAGATGTGTTATATGTATGTACCACCTCTCCACAAGAAATGTGATCATTATGTACTAGTAAAAAATTAATAAATTTTTTTAAAAAGCAGCACTGTGCTGTCAGAATGAAAAAAGAAAGAAAAAGAATGCCTTAAACAGCTGAGGAGCCCAGTGAGAGAGCCAGCTGTGTGGTGCAGGTCAGCCGGGGCGCCCACCCTGCACACTCCCTGGTCGCTGGCCTGTGTACTCTCAACCATGCTTCCCTGCCTTTCTTTATTCTTTGCCTTTTTAGCTGGAGAATTGTTCTCTCTGGATTCATACTCCCTAATTATTCTTAAGATTATCTAAATACTGCATTTTTACAAATTATTCACATAGAAAATTTTATGTATAGTTTTTCAACTTTAACCATATATTTAAGAAAGGGGAAAGAACTAATATTAGTTCAGTACTGTACTCATAATGGTTTTTAATATCTTAAGTGTTTTTCTAGGCATTGTATTTAAATTATCACTTGATCCTCATAATAACTCTTGGAGTCAGAGCTATTATTATCCAGAATTTATAAGGAAAATGTAAATAAATAAATTAGAGTAAATGACCAAATCAGTGACCATTCTAAGTCCAGAGCCTGAATTTTAAGTTTATTGTGGATATAATACTATGACCCTTTATTTAATGCTTATATTTTCTCTATACTGTAATGGCTCATTGTGGAGGAATTAAAAGAACAGATTTTATTTCCTTCTAATCTTTTTATTTTACGTATTTTCAGTTTTTTGCTTTGGTTTTTTTCACATAGTATATTACATAAACTATTTTCACATAATAAGTATTTACAGTCGCCACCTTATCTCTGGATGATAATGCATTATCATATGGATACATTCTAACTGACTGTTGCTTGACACTGGTGATATTTCTAGTTACAGAGATACTATTTCTATTCAGTTTACCCTTGTGTTCTTTTAGGAGGCCATTATTTAAAGGGATGTGCACTTTCTAGGGGCACATGCTCGTACCATTAAAATTTACGTGGCTCAAGCTGATTGACTCCAACATGTGACTGTAATCAATTTTATATGTAAGGGTTAACTTCGGTCTTACCATTTTAATGAGAAATTAGCTCTGAGAGTGACTTTTCTAAAAAATAAAATATTTTTAATGAACTGGAAACCAGGATAATGATAGAAACTGAATTAAATCATTTTACAGTATGATAATCTTTCATTTAAGTGTGGTTAAAATAGAATGTAATACTGTGTGCATTTTTGCAGCTAATTTCAAACATTATTTAGTACAATTATTGGTTAATTAACTAGAAATGTGCACCTAACTCATGGTCCAGTAGGCCTTCCCATAAACCTAGGTATGCATTCATTTCTCTCCACATCTGCAGTTATGGGATACACAAAATTAATATTTTCTGTATAAAGCTCTTTGTAATAATCAGGTTGTGGGATTGTTTCTTTAGCTAGTATTTGTTGCTGTGACAGTGCTTGCAATAGTATATTCTGGATAAATATACCATGTACATTGGTCACACCAAGGGACCTGTACTATTGTGATGTCATTTTTGTTTTCTGAACTACTTGGTATCTTTAAGATACAGAACCATGCACTTAGTCATGTGAAACTGATTTGCCTGTATTGTAAATACTTAAGTTATTCTTAATCACTTTGATAACTTGTAAAAGCAGCTACCAGTAATCAACTTAGAAAAGACATTGAACTCCTAATTTCTTAATTTATAAGTGGTTTATATTTGCCAACTAGTTATTCTCTGTAAATTTTCAGAGATCTAGAGAAATAAGAGCATTCCTGGTTTCCAAAAAATACAAACTGTGATTGGCTTCATGTAAACTCCTGAGAAAAAGTCTTTGAATCTAGTTATACTGGGAACCTAGGTAAATTTTCCCTCGTCATAGTAATGTAGAGCTGCAGGTACAGTCTGCGATGTTGTATTTAAGTTAATATGTTCACTGGTCTTTAAATGCAGTAACAGTGATAAAAATGAACTAACAAATGCTGAAATTTATGTACTTATGAAATATGCTAGACGCTTTAAAAGTATTTATAAAATTTTTTTTTTACTTTCTTTGTAAAGGATTACATGGTGCCAAACCTTTTTAAGTCTTTGGAGTATGAATGTTAAATTATGTCAAAATTCTTATCAAATTTGGTAAGATTCAAGTAATTCCTTCTAAGTGTGAGAAGTCTTATATATACTTTTCTCTGGGCATGAATATTTATACTGACTTAAAACCACTTCATCCAGAAAGTGTAAACCTATTAAAATGTTTCATCATATACATATTATGGAAAATAGTGAGTAATACCTAGAAAACACAACAATAATAAAGCAATACGTCTGGCTGCTGCCCAGTTGCTGCGATCCTTGGTGTTGTGTGTGGTCTCTGATGCCGTTGTCCTGTCTTTTTCTTGTCTCTGCTCTCCCATTGTGCCATTGGCAAGGAGTTGAGAAGTTAGTCCATTACTTCTCTGACAAAGCGTGGTACAGTACAATTTTGGACTTTTTCCCTACCACCTTCCTCATACTTTTTTTTTGTTTTTCTTTTACCACTTTGCATGATGCATGTCAGAGCCTGCATGAAGTTACAGGCATGTTGCAGCTGGCTGCATTTTCATCTTCCTTTTAACTTCTGAAGTATATTTAATAACAATACATTTGTATGTACCCAGAAGATAATTTTAGGCAGTTGCTGTGTTTTCAGCAGTAGCATTTTTACACTTTAGAACAGTTCCTGCTTTCTGCTTTGCACATTGTGGCGTACTTTTACCAATTATGACTTGACATTTTTATCTGCCATCATTTTGCTAGTGACCCAAGAACAAGAATGTTTACAAAACCTAGCCTGAGTGCTTTTCCTTAAGCTAATGCTAGAGATCTTTGAGGAGGTGTAGACAGGAAAGGTGACGATTTCTCAGGGGTGAGGGAGAATTTGCCTTTCCTTGGTGATCCTCCAGTAGGTCACAGTGGAGCCACCTCTTTCCAGAAGTACTGCTCTATGATGTGACTTGGGTTTGTTGCCTGAGAGTTGTTCTGTGTAGGTGAGCTCACCTGGGAAGGAAAAAAGGCATTATCCAGGAAATTGAGGACCTAAATGATGGTACTGAGTTTGACTGTAGAGTTTTTAAATACAATAAAAGTCATCTGACTATAATAAAACAGTCTTCTGTGTATTCTGAAAGCCTGTAAACTTACCAGAACTACCCAAATAACACAGAATAATAAAGTTTTAGTGCTGCATTTAAAATTCTTCAATGGTTAAAATTCTGGCTTTGCCATTTACTAGTGCATATGAAATTTGACCATGTTCCTTCTTTAAACCTCAGTTTATGTATTCTAAAAAGAAGACAATACCTTCTACCTGTAGTCTCATGAGAATTAGACTATGAATGCAAACTTAAAGAGTTTGGATCTCTGTCTTTGGAATAAAGGGAACCGCTACCTCTCAGAACCCAGAGTATATAATGTTTCTCAGGTAGTTGTAATGTGCTTGAACAGTGTATTGAACACTTCATATGCATGTTGTTATTATTTACACAGTTTTATCAGTAAAGACTCTGGTTTTGTCCTCATTTTATAAATTATGAAATTCCATTTCAGGGCAATGAGATCATTTGTCCAGTGTCTTACCAATAGTAAGGAATAGGTCTGGGATTGAAACTCCAATCAGTCAGTCTGACTAAAAGCTAAGTGATTCAATACTGTGTTGGACTGGCTCCTCCACAGAGTCATATGAAAGTTCTCTCTAAACTTTAAAGTGCCTTGGATGTCAGAGCTCCAGTGTTTAGCTTTAAGAAGCCAGTCAAGGGGCAACCCACTTTCCAGTCCCCCTTCTGTCTGTCTTAGAAGCTTTCTTTCTCTCAATAAATTTTTCCTACTCTTAAAAAAAAAAAGAAGCCAGTAAAGATACAAGCTAAGCCTGCTGTCAATTTAAAACATTTACTGACATTACTGAAGTATGTATCTGAAGCCTAGAAATTTCCTATTTAATAGCTTCTGGTTTATTGTTATTCAGCTAAAGATCTTTTCCCTACTACGATCCATTTACAAAAGAGCCATAGCTTGAGTTCAGCATTTTTATTCTTCTTAGTCGTAATAGGTGACATTATTAAATGCTTACTGTATGCTCGGAGGTTCTATTCTAAATGTTTCCTATGTATAATCATACTTAATTGTTAAGTTTAGAATTGGAAAATAGCTGAATGCTTCTTGAGATAGTTCTCCCAGCATACTTATGTCAGAGATGCCAAGTTTTAAAGAAAAAAAGCACTTGATGACTAGCTGTAGGTCATCATGAGATTTCTGCTCAAGTTAACATGTAATTTAATCTTTCCTGCTATCCTTCCAGACATGAATTATTAAGTCCAAACTAATTGGAGAAAATGTTTACCTCTGATCAAGTTTCTTTTTCCATCAATTTTTTAAAAACTGGTTTTTATTTCATCATTAATGCTCCATCATTGACTGGATAGGAAAGTATTACTTTGATAATTTATGGCCAGAGGAAGTTTTTAAATGCACAGCTAATATTCATTCACTCACTCATTTTTCTAGCAAGTATTCCCACTTTGTCCTAAATGCTAGGAATATTGATTACAACACAAATGGTAAAGCATGGTAAACACCCACTAGGGTAGGGTTCATGGTCTCTGGTTAGCTTTTTAAGCCATCCAGAATAGGCATGTAAGTCAGTCATTAAGATGCCTACCAAACCTTAGGATGGTAGTGCCTATTGCTGAACAGTAGTGCCCTTTGCTGACACCTTTGACCTTCTCACTGCAATCACGTAATGTGAGAATTCTTAGAATAGTATGTTTGAGTTTACATATCTGGAACCGGGGATTTAGCTCAGTGGTTCTGCCGCCTGCCTTGCAAGCCACAAGGTCCTGATTTCGATGCGTGGTACCAAAAAAAAAAGTTTACATATCTAAATAATACAAGATTTGAAGTTGTTGAATCTATTTAGAGGTGGTTAGCTTTTTAATTCTGGGCCTAGTCTCCCAAGCCTCAGTAACTAAGCCCTGCACAAGTTGCAAGGATGAGCACTTAACAGGGTACCTGGTGATTCCAGGGAGTTTCCCGAAGTACCCCTCAGAGTGGGGAGTCCTTTTGTCCTCTGGGCCTTGTGAAGTGCCGAGGCTGTGAAATGAGTGAACTATTGAGTTTACCCAGAGACCTTCCCCAGAAGAGGAGTGCTGACTCATCTTTCCTGGCACACCCTCAGATCTCTTTCAGACCCCTCTCCTCTCTTTTTCTTAGCAGTTTCCTGATTTTAAACCTGTAAGATTATTCACTCAGGCTGTTGGCAGTGGCCGTACTACCTGTTTCACTTGTAATCTCCTGCCATCCAGTTACATTTCTGAATGTCCTCTCAGTGATCCTTCTGAAACACATGGTGAGTCTTAACGATTTCTGCTTAATGTTCACCAGTGTCTGCCATCATCTATGGCCCAAAACTCAGAACTGCTTATTCTGACTTGAGTTCTGTTAGGAGTTGTCTTTGCCTACACACTTTTCCACCAACACTGTTCTCTCCACATCCAGTCTGACAGTTTGAAATGACTGGAACATACCACATGCTTTTTCTGTCTCTGCCTAGCATGTATTGGCCAGCTACCCAGAATGGTTTCCCCTTCTTGTCTGCTTATCAAGCTAGTACTCACCCTTTAAAAGCTCAGTGCAGATTGAATGCAAATTTGGGATGCCTTTTGTGACCTTTCCAGTCAGGCTTATGTTTTGTTCCCATATGTTGTTATGCTTGAGATAGGGTCTCATCATTTGTTTACCTGAATGTCTCCTTTGGCGGGCCCACCAAGCCCAGGAACAATGTCATGTTCAGCTCTAGGTTTTTCCACACCTGGTACACTTCATAGCACATAACAGATATTTTTAAAATGAATAGTCTTTGACATTGCTCTTTGTTAGTCTCATTATCCATGAGGTTATGGGACCTTTGTATTTAAATTCATTCTGAAGATGTGTAAGGGTATCTTTTATGGCATAGAAGTAGCCATAGATGTGAACAAGATGAATTGTTAACATCTTTGCCTTTATATGAGTGTGTAGAATTTGGGGAAGTTGTAGTGTAAGCAGCAAGGAATCAAAACTCCACTCTGTTTTTGCTTGCTAGTAGTTAGGGTTAGCTTCTTGTGGACCTTGCCAGGAAGGAATTATTAACAATCCAGGCCTTAGTGTGCAGCCTTCTCCATGCAGTTTTCCACGTTTCAGGAGCAAGCCAGCGCTTTGGTTGTCAAACTGTAGTCATTCCTTTTTCTTTTTGGTTTTTTGAGACAGGGTCACACTATTTAATTCAGGCTGGCCTTGAACTCATTATGTAGTCTTGACTGCTCTCTAACTCTCAGATCTCCTGCCTCAGTCCCAAGTGTGCCACCATGCCCAACTGTCCCTTTTCTTTTTGAAAGAGACATTTTTGTTCATAGTAGTGGTATTGATTTCCTAAACTACTGTTTTCGAATAATAAAACATGACATTTATTTTGGGATAGGGAAATTATCTCATACCACTAAAATTAACTTTTTTTTTTGGTTAAAATTAACTTCTAGTAAAAATCTAGACTGCATTATTTAGCATATAGAAATCACCAAGTAATTAGATGCTAATTTACACTTTCTAATTTGTGTAACCATTCAATTCCTTTTAGGTAAAAATCTCAAAGTTTTATTCTGTAAAATCTGGTCTTTTCCCAATTCTTTAGTATTTGAAGTAGAACTTTATCACATGTAACACAAGCGGCATTCTTTCTGAATCTCTACTGAGTGCTCTGATGAGGAGTGGTCAGTGGGATAATGTGTGATCCGAACAGTGCAAAGGGGTGCTTTATCTACAGTGAGCCCTTTCTGGAGGTGTGGTTGTCCTGATCAGTTTATTACTTTATCTTACTTGGAAAATTATACCTTTTTTTTTAAGTAGGGAGAATTTATTAAGAGACAGAGGGGCTCTGGAAAGTGGATTGCCCTGGAATATTACACCTCTTAACCCTTTGAGCGGATAGCACATGTTTAGACCTTTTTGTTGGTACTGGCCAATAGGCGTATTACAAGAAAGTTGTTTTTTCAATTGTCACTGATACTTTCAGAGTTCTTAAATTGTGTTGATTTTTAACTTGAGACAAGGATACCTAATGATGTTTGAAGATGAAAAGAGAAAACAAATCCCTATATAATCATTTAATGTTTTACTCCCCCCCCCCCGGTAGATTTTGGTTTCCTTAATACAGTCCTGCCCCATTTTTCAATTAATCTTAGGATATGATCACTTTGACTTGGTCAGTTCTTTCTAGGGAACCGCAGAGAGAATCTGTGGAATTAATTAGTGGTAATTTTAGTACCTTCCATGCTGAAGGACAGTTTGTTCATCTCTACAGCAATTAATTGTAAAAAGCCCAGTGTCTTTAAAGTCTGGGGCAGTTAGCATTAGGCAGCAACTGAGTTGGCATGATTTCTTTGTTTGTTTGATTTGGTTTGGTTTTTTAAGACAGGGTCTCACTATGTAGTTCAGGCTGGCCTTGAACTTATGTACCCCAGGCTGGTCTTGAATAATTGTGGCCATCTTCCGATTTCAGCCTCCCAAGTACTGGAATTATAGGTGTTTGCCACCATGCCCCACTAACCTCATTTATTGTAAATATTCTGTGGTAAGATTTAACATAACATTGAGTAGTTGCCTTGATTTTTTTTTTTTAAGTAGCAAGCCTGTGTTTTTTAAGCAGCAGCAAGACTGTGCCATGGTGGCTAGCTATGCTCCCTGATTGTAAGCCTGTACCCAGTCACTCTCAGCCATGCCGCAGTCCAGTCCCTGACTGCTGACCCTGGACGGCCATTGCCTAAGGCTTCCCAAGGTGGTGCAAAGGAGGAACATAAATGCTGAAGTAAAATAAGTCCCCCCTTCTGTTGGAGACGTTAGAGCTTTTGTGTAGATTTATGGGTTAGCACAGTGAAAAAGTTATTGTAATAGTAAAAAATTATCCTTTAAAGTTCACATTTCAAAGCCTTTTTTCCAGACTCTTGATATTTCAATCACAATTATTTAATAAAAAGTATTTGTGCAAGAGAGATAATGATTACACATCTGTAGCTGCCCACCCCATATCAAGGCAGACCTGGTAGGCCTTCCTCCATATATTTAACCAGTTGGGTCTTTGGAAGATTACTTTTGTAATTCATATTTTTTTTACTGGATGCTAAAAAGTAATGGAAATTGTATGTTTCCTATGATTTTGTTTTGTTTTGTTTTGGGTTTTTTTTTTTTTTTTTTGGTACCGGGGATCAAATTCAGGACCTTGTGCTTGCAAGGCAGGTGCGAAGCCACTGAGCTAAATCCCTGGCCTTCCTGTGATTTTTGTAGAGAATAATCACACAGTGAGATGCTGAGAAGGACTTGGGAGGCTCCTTGGCTTTAAGAACTTTGCTATTGCAGGGTTTGATGCTTTATTTCCAGTCAGAGACAATTCCATGTTTGTTTTACACTCAGCCATCATTCCAAAGACTGGGTTGTTTTGTTTTTGTTTCTTGTCTTTTGGTGGTGCTGTGGATGGAACATAGGGCTTTGTGGGTGCTAGGCAACCTGTCACCAAGCTATACCTCCACATCTGGTCATTTTAAATTTTATTAAATGGGTGTTTACTTTTGGGTATGGTAGGTATGTTTTCCATATGTCAGCCATAAGGACAGTGAGACAGAACAAATGAACTTTGCAAACATTTTATTCTGAAATTTTTTCTACAGGAATATTAAAGGTAGGCTAGCCTTAGCAAAGTGTATTGACCTTTTTTGTTTAAATAATTAGAATTTCACATAAGCTGCCAACGTACTCTATACTTTATATCTTCTATATCTGCTGTAATTTTAATTTTTTACAGAGGTACAGCATGTTAAAACATGGTATACAACTTTATTTTTTTCCCTTAAATTCTTATATTGGTACATTTTAGGTATACAATACATTTACATTTATCATTGAGTACTTGTACCTTTACATGATATATCTTGGTTCTTATTTTTTCCCCATTTCCTGTCCTCCCTTCACCCCCTCCACCCTTCCCTATTTACAAAGACTTTGTTTCCATTTTTTCCTTTTCTCATAATTTTTCCTTTCCCTTCTTTCCTTTCCCCTTCCCCTCCCACTTTCCCTTTTCTTCCTATGTCACATTATCAATTATTCATTTTAATTATTACTTACACTTTCAGTTTCTCACACCAGAGAAACTATTCAGTATTTACACATGTGTGTCCTATTTATTTCACTTAAGAGTATGGCCTCAGTATGCATCCATTTATCTGTAAATGTCTCTAGTTTCTCATTCTTTATGGTTGAGTAGTACTCCATTTTATAAAAACACCTACATCTTCTTGATTATTCAGTTTCCAGTTGATGGGCACTTGGGCTGTTTCCAAGCTTTTGCTATTACAAACTGTGCTGCTATAAACATGGGTGCACATATTACAACTTCATTTTTTAAAAGACCTTTAAAATGGGTAATATTCTGAAGATCACAGTTAAATGTGAGTGCCTTGTGGCCATTGAACAAAAGTACCATAGAAATCATCTGTCTCTTGTAGGTAAGGTTGTAAATATTTGATGAATCTGTTCAGGCAGGAATGATTTTCTGTAATCAATCAGTACTTTAAGTATTTTAGAGTTTTCTTTTCCCCTGTTCAGTTTTGGGCTTGTTCAGTGTTTACTGCCAGTGTCATTTTTTTGTTTGCATTACCACTCTTACGTGTCTCGTGAATTGGCTTGAATATTGCAGTTCATTTTTTACTTTTAAGAAACCACATACTTTTCATATTAAAGCATAGTAAGTGCCAACAGATTCTATATGAAACTTTATTTACATTACTTCTGGGTCTCATTACTAAAATAAATTGTTGCTAATGTTATTTTTAAATTTTAACAGCCTCAAGTACTACAGCCTTCCAGCAGCCTTTCCAGACCCACAGACCATGCCCAGGGAAAACTAACAAAGCCACAACACACCGAGGCCCACAGTGAGTGCATGGTCCAGGGCCTGCATCAGGGCAGTGCACATCCAGATGGAAGCTTTTCACATGCCATGCAACAGGAAAACAGCAGTGGTTTGGAAGACCAGCCTTTTCCCTCCAGCCCACAGTTCACAGTGGGTGCAGCTAAGAGTACACCTTCTGAAGTGAACTTGAACATGGCCACGAATGCTCAAGAGCCTTGCCATTTGAAAAAGAATCAAAGTAGTGACACGCAGTTTGTACCTTCTTCTCTTCAAACACCTGCCCAGTCAAGCACAGAGGACCAAGCTACAAGAATTGGAAGAGATCCATCTCTGCTGGTGGGCTACCCATCTCAGCCCAAGTCCTCGCAGCTTTTAAAGCCGTCTGTCTTGAGTTCTTCAGCACCTCCTCCAGATTCTGAATCATCTCCAAGTAGGACTCCCAAATGTAAGAAGTCACCAATAGTCACACCATGTAATTCAGCAAAGCTTCAGCCAACATCTGGTCAAGCAGGTCTAACAAATCTGAATTTGAAAGTGTCCAGGCTCCGTCCCCCTTCCACCTCTTTCAAACAAAAACAAAAAGGCAACCCCAACCCTCGACTAGAACCTCAAAACTTCCAGGCCAAGACAAGCATCCCGAGGCCATTAGCACGACAGAAAGAAATAATGCAAAATCCAAATGGCAATTTGCATTCTGGGGATTGTTTGGCCACTAATCGATATTCTCGTCTTCCTAAACCAAAGATACATTAAGTACGTAACCATCACTTGCCAATTTGGTTTTTTTTAAAAGTCTGTAATAGCTTTATGTGCCATTTGCTACCATGTTGGAGATTCTATTGAAAGCCTCCAAATCTCAAAATTAAAATGTGGAAGTTTCCACTAGTTTGGCTCTTCCATTTTATATCCTGGTTGAAGTGCATACCGTGGAAGCAGACTTGTCTCAGGTGAACACAAAAGCTTGCTTATCCATCTTGGAGGCCTACAAGTCGCTAATCATACATCCATCCCCCTGTATATCCAGAAAGTCGTAACGTTCCACTTAGCAGGTGAGAAGTGTGCTTTGCTGATTCAGACCTGCTGCAGGTCTGTGTTGACTGCTTATTGGAGCCACCCCTTTCCACGTGTTCCCCTTGTGAATATGGCTGCCACTTAACTAAAGATGAGGGAATAATGGAAGATAATCATCTGTAAGCAGAGCTCTGGCCAGTATTTTGTATATTTAAAAGGTCTATGCAAAAGCTTTGTCATGAATAAAGGAGATCAGGCTTTTTTAATGGGAAGTCTATGTAAGTTTTATTTTTCCTTACTAGGATCAGCAAGTTTTACTAGTTGATTCATTTACAGGTAGATTTCCCAGGCTGAAAATGTTCAATATTGTATATAAACCAATTATATTTTGCTTTAACATCTTGTTTGTCATGCACACATTACCACTATTGCTCTTTTTGGTACTGGGTGGATATGGAGAGCTTGTGATACACCTTGAAACCCATTGGTAATGTTGTATCTATTGTAACATCTCTTGGTGCTAGAGTTTTGCTGGCAGTTCAGTTTCAAACCCTCTAGGCTTACCCATCATAGCTGATTTAAGGTTCCACAGCATATATTTTAAATTAAGTCTTTATTGTAATATTTATATTTATTGACTGCTAATATCCGAAGACTGGAATAATGGACTTGAAATATTTGCACAAAATTTTGGTGGGATATAAGTATCCCACACATAGGGACTTAAAGCTTATTTTCTATAGCAAAATAAGTTAAAATATTTTGAAAAAAATTAAAATTTAAGACTCTTGAGAAAGGTAGAATTCATAATAGTTTTGCTTTTCTGGTTTCCTAGGTTTCTCCTTTCAGTTGGTGCATGTTTGAATGACAGTTCCTTGAAAAGTAGATTTGGGAAAAAAAATAGGACTATACATGGGAAATGGTGTTTTATTAAGAGATATTTCAAAAGAAATATGCTCATTTATTTCAATGTGCTACCCCAGGTAGCTGTGGAACCTCCAAGCCATCGCGTGTATGCATGCAATCATGCTTTGGGCCACTTGTTGGACAGTTCAGTAAATTTGTCTTCCATTCTCTGAGATCATCTTATCTTTAGGCTGGTCATCCAAAGCTAACTGAATTGAAATTAATATTTTTAGACAAAAATACCTTACAAGGTCAATTTATGTTTTGATCAGTTAACCAAATATATATCAAAAGGAATTATGACCAAAAAAAAATCATTCAAATTTCTAGGGATTCCTATAAGAAATATACATTACTGAAATTATTTGTTCTCTTTTAAGAGAAAAACATCTCAAATGCTTGAGTGGAAATTCCCAAAGTGGTGTTTGCTCACATTCTGATCCAGGCTTTACCCCCAAGAGCCATGCATGTGAGGCTGCCGCGAACCTTTTGTTAGACTTGGTATTAAGTGGGCAGCACAAATCTAGTATGGTATACTCATTTGTCTCAGTATTTCACATTTCCTGTGCTATTGTCAGAGAAACCTTTGCCTAGTCCAGGTACTGTTAGTGTAAGGTCGCCATCGCTAGAGCTCTGCTTTGTTTGTGGAGCTGAGCCTGGACAGCTGCAGCTTTGTAGATAGGCAGTGTGTGATCCTTCATTTTGAAGGAGAAAAAATACAGATTTCATGCATTACAAATAGGATACTGACCTAATGAATTACATAGTAGGCTCCTGGTTTGTTTAGAAGTTTGGTATAGACCCTTAAGAAATATTATTTACACGTTGGCCTTATCCTTAGGGGAAACTTTTCACATTTTTATTTTTACCTACCCAGTCTAAAGAAAATGTCTTCATTGACTGTAACATAAAAAGTATTGACTCCGGTAATTTATTCCTTTTTGCTATTTTTTATTCTCCCCGATGAATTTGTAGAAATGTTAACCCACGAATGGTTCAGCTTCTCTGTACCTTTGTTGAGCCTTACTCTTGGCAGAAGATAGGGTTATCAATATAATTATGAAGCATATTTAAGAGAAAAAATAGCTAGAATGCTCATACAAGTAAAGTATTTTCCTGCAGTTTTCTTTTTTTTTTTGGTACCAGGGATCAAATGCGGGTCCTTGTGCTTGTGCAGCAGGCCGCGAAACCACTAAGCTAAAATCCCCGGCCCACCTGCAGTTTTCTTTAAAAGCTGCAGTGTCATGCTGGTCAGCTCCTTCGTAAATATGAAGTCAGAAATGGAAGTGAGTGTAATGCTGTCCTGAATAACCAGAGCTCAGCTTCTCATATTTGGCTTGCTCTCTGTTTATTGCTTCTGCAGATCAGCTCTGGGCCAAGCCTTCCTCCTGCAAAAGCTTAGATCACTAATTCTTTTGTTACTGTGGTATCAGTAAACACACTTGAAATGTTTAAATTCAAAGTCCTGAGGAAGAAGTTATGTGGTGGTTAAGTTTCACATTTGTGAAAGAGAAAATTAAGAGAATCTGGAATAATGTGTTTGGTTGTTAATAGGATGCACATCAGTTTTTCTAAAGAAAGCTTGGCCTAAGGCGTTTATAAGTATAGGTAAGGATGGTTTTAAGGCAGTAAACAGTGGATTACAGAGTTACATAATTTAGAATGTTTCTAATAATTGAGACCTTTAGCATTTTTCTTTTGGAGTCTCATTTTCATTTGTGCAATATTTCCAGGCATCTGAGACTACTGTTCATTGTATTTATATAGATATTAGAGAACTTACTATTTTAACAAGTAAAAATCTGAATATATCAGATTTGCACTTTAAATGAGCTTAACTGCTTGGAGTTGTGCCTGAAATATCAAAATGCCTCCTCTTAGGTGTGGCTTTGTTTAGTGAAATGGATTCCTCTGTAATTGTTGCTGTTTGAAAATATCAGTAGAGCCTTTCACAGAATCTATCCCCCACACATCACTTTTTCCATTAAAGCACTGTTTTCTTTAAATGTTCCATTGTTCCCTTAAGTGTTTTACTAGTGTCAGTCACTGCATCAGGGAGACTGTGACCTTCCCCCTAGCCATCATCTCTGGGGGAGAGGCGCACTCTGTCTTCCCAGCAGCGTGGTCCTCATGCTTCCAGGCTCCAGAGCATGTGCTTTGAAATCACCAGGGGCCCTCGCAGAAAGAGAAGACTGAGGCGCCACCTCCGGTTCCTCTCTACCATACACGGTAGTTTCGTGTTGCTGAGTTACTTTGGGCAGTTATGTTTGCATGCTTATTATGCACACATTTGAAAATTATAACTATAATACAGACACCTTATATTTTTCCTTGGGGATGATGGCCTTGCTGTTTTTCTTAATTCTGATGCTTGAATTCTGTTTGTTCTTGGTCTTTTTACATGTTCCTTTAAGTTTTCTGCTGCAGCAATTTGAGAGAATACATTTGTATAGATGATTATGATGGTGGGCACCAATGTACAATTATGTTATTAATGAAAAATAATGTCTTAACCTTGTTGAGGAAAAGTTACCCACTTTCTTCTTGGTAAAACATTGCCATAGCAAAATAATACTGACCCTGAAAGTTTAAAGTCTTAAGACATGACTAAAAACAAAAATAGTAGCCACAGTATTGTTTTTTACATTGACTTCAAAAACTGGTTCCAAGTACATACTGTATGTTAGAACTTGCCTGTAAAGTGAATTATAAAGACCGAATGTAAAGTCTCTTTCATGAAAATCTTGGCATAGTAAATAAAAATAAAGTTCATAATTATAAAAAAATTTTGGTCTTGGACTGTGAGTTCCATGGTTTACATTTTTTCTGATAGCTTTTCTCCACAAAGATAAAAAATACTGTTCATTTGCTAGATTACTTTTCAAACTCTGATACTTTTCACATATGCTCCTCTACACACACCTCACACTGTAAACCCTGATGATGGAGTAGAAATTTGAACATTCTCTTGTGTTTTTACAGATTCTGTCAGTGATCTAGCATTCAGTTTTCATTTGAATATCTTTTGTCTTTTTTTTGGTACTGGGGATTGAACTCGGGTCCTTGCACTTGCAAGGCAGGTGGCGGAACTACTGAGCTAAATCCCCAGCCTGAATATCTTTTATTTTAAGAAAATATGGGGACAGTGGATAATGAATCTTTGAAGAAATAGCACCTTAGCTTAGAGTACTGTACAAGGGAGAAAACATCATTTTAATTAGTTTAACTGCTTTTAAACATGCATGTATAAAAGACCTGCAAGGAAGAAAGATGTTCAGTCAATAAAATTTTACATACTTTGGGGGAACAGAACAATTAAATTTATAAGTTTTTTCTGATTTAATTGGATGTGATAATTAGACAAGATATAAAAGTGGATATAGTGATATATTACTAAACCAATATGGTTACATACACACTGGAGAAAGGAATTTTGTTAGTACTAAATTTGACAATGGCTTTTACTACCTCTTAAAATACCTGTATCAACTTTAAAGCCATCTGTGTTATTAGCAAGTATCTCAAGTGTCTCAAATTCCTTAGTCAACAAGTGTGATCATTTCAGTTTCTTCATTTACACTTTTGATTCCATGTTTTCCGTTCTGCCCCCCCCCCCCCGACACACACACAGAGTTAAGCAGGAGTTAATAATTCTAGCTTCTTAGTTGGGCTTTAGCAGTTTGGGTGGTGCCATTGGCAGTCACAGGTGAACTCACTTCCAAAACCAGTTCTTCCTCAGCAAATGTGCTTTTGTATTAGGATAAAAAAATTACAGCAAACAAATTAGATTGTTAACCCATAAGAATACATTCACCAACCTGAGACCTTAGTTCAAAATATGTCTGAGATGGGGAGCTTTTTAAGCTTGTTAAGACAAATTTTAGCTGAGGTTTTGCACTTAACATAAAAATAGGTCAAGTGCAAGTGTGAATTCCAATGAGAAAAGGAATAATGTCTGTGGTGAGTCATTAATACTGTTTCTTAAATTGTGTTCCTGACTAGTGGTGAGATGAAAATACTCAGGCACTCTAAGCTCTTCACTGCGTTGGGCTGCCTTGGGAGCAAGTCCAGGCAGAGGTTGAAGGGAAAGGGTTCAGGCCAGACCTGGGCACCCCGAGAACCCTTGGTTCTAAAGGGAGAACCCTTGGTTCTTGGGCAAATGGCAGCAGAGTAGAGTATACTGACCTACCTTTCAGAGTGCCCCAGGAATTTAAGGAGGCAGTAGAGGAAACCACGGCCTTATAGTCACTTGTAAATATTGCAGAAAACATTAAGTCCCATTATAGAGCAACCACAAAAACCAAGAAATCAATAAAAAGTGAAAATTTATTGACCTTGGCTAGTAGAGATACAAAATTGAGTTACATGCTGCATATATATATATCTTTATGCAAGGAAGTGTTTAAAAGAGTGGAAAATTAGGAATACCCAAATGTCTGACAGTAGGAGAATGATTAAATTATTTCATGTATATGATAAGCTATAGTCAGTTAATCCTCCAGTATTTACTCAGAATATTCACAGTGTAACTATTCAGAATCTAATGGGACAAAAAGTAACCAAGCCACTATTTCAGTACAAATTTAATAGGCATTTGTATATGAAGATCTACATAAAAACGTGTTAATGATGGTAGAATTTTAAGTGGTTTTACTTTATCTTCACCTTATGTGTTTTCTATTTTTTTTTTAATGGTAAGAGTATATTCTTATAGAGAAAAGTTTCTGTGTTTTAAAGAATAGGACCATTTCTATCACTAGGCAAGCTTTGTAAAGTACTTGGTACATAGGCAGTCAATAATCATTTCCCTGGTGGGCTCTGTTCATCACATCCTGCCATCGGATGATGTTTCAGAAGATCCAGTCACACAAAGACAGCATCAAGTGGCATAGCTGCTACCCGACCTCCAAGTTAGCATGACTGCATGGGGATTGTTACTGCTCTATGCCTCAGAAACAGGTCAGCCATTAGTGACAAAATCCGTTTCTCCCAAACTTGAGTTGTCTGCTCTCTTAGCGTGTACTAGCTAGGCCTGGAGAGAGTCACCTTTGCCCACCCCAGCCCTTCTCCATGTTCTCCATGTATGTTTTCTTATTGGTTCTGTCTACATTTTCCCAAATAGGAATGTCATAAATGGATATCTCTACATTGCCATTGATCTCCCTCAAAGTCCTCCCCTTCATCTCAAACACACTCATCCCATCGTTCTTGGTACTTTCTGAAGCAGGTCTGGATGTCCTCTTTGATGAGTGTCTTCAGTTGTGTTGTCATGGATGCCTCAGCGTCCTGAGTCTATTCAAAATGTTCACTTGCATGATCATTTTGACTTTAGGGCAGGGCTGGAAGTGGCACTCTTACATATTAAGTGAGCCTTCCTGGGTCCCACTGCTAGGGAGCCATTTGCTATGAAGTGGTACCAGGTCCGAATTAACTGCACCTCTGTGCCTGGGGTGTCGGTGCTAGATACCTGAACAGGCCATCCCAGAGGGCTCCGCTTACCTTGCCTTCCTTCAGCTACTGCCCAGACACACATCATCTGCTACCTAGTCCGCCCCCCATTGTTTATTGGTACATTTTAGGTATAAAATACAGTTACATTCGTCATTGGGATCTTGTATCATTACATGAGTATCTTGGTTCTTATTTTTTTCCCCTTCCCCTGCCCTCCCTTCACCCCCTCCACCCTTCCCTATTTGCAAAGACCGTTTCCATTCTTTTTCCTTTTCTCATATTTTTTTCTTTTCCCTTCTTTCCTTTCCCCTACCCCTCCCACTTCCCCTGCTCCTTTAGACCTTTTCTTCCTATTACACAATATCAATTATACATTTTTTAAAATTACAATATCAAAACTTAGAGGATATTACCACAGATTTTACAGAATTTAAAAGGATATAGAAAGCATATTACAAAAATCTTTTTCGAATTAAATTTGACAACTTCTAAGAAGTACCTTGGAAGACAAATCAATGAAACTGACTCTGGAGGAAATGCAAAATTTGAATATCTGCTACCTAGTTTTGAGACTCCATCCTCTAATTATACCATTTATCCGGGTTTGCTTCATACTAAGCTAACGGTACTCTGGTTTGGGTGAGGGGGCAGAGGACAGACAGCCAGGGTCTGGTTGTCTAGCCCTCAGCAGCTCAAGGCTGGGTTGGAGCTTCCTCCCCCAGGAAACAGGCAGACTGCAGGCTGAAAGAGATAAAGGAACCCGAAAGGAAGTTCAAAGCAGGCAACCTTATTACAATCCAAGCAGCTGTTGACTTATTTTTGTAAGAGAAACGAAATTCTTGCTATGACAGTTATTTTCTCTAGATATCAATATTTAGATTTCGGTAATCAATGGCTGGTGCCCAAACCTCGCCTCCACTTTTCTAATAGCTTCTAAGTGCAAATGAAGTTATGTGATTATTTTCCTCTGCCTGAAAGAAGAGGAGTTTGGCCTTTTTTTCTGAATAAGTTCCCTGGACTTAACCATTTTATTCTTTTGTGACTCAGACCTTGGAAAACAAAACTGAGAAGTTCTGGGCGTGAAAGGGAAGTGCGTTTGCACTGTGTGCATTTGGAGTCTGGTTCTCAGCTGTGCCAGGCAGAAAGAGGAGCCTGCGTGGGGCCAGCTGCTCTGCTGAGATGGGGCGGAGCAGCCATTGGGGAGCAGCCACCTGCTCTCTGCCTCTCCCAGGGCAGGTCAGAAGGCGGGTTACCTTCAGCCCCTTGTAATCCACATTGTCTATGCTTCCTCACTCCAGCCTGAGGACTTTGCTCTCTGTTTCCCTCAGTACTTTGTACACTGCACATGATGATTATTAGAAGATCAGGCATTTTCAAACCCAGTGTCAAGGCCTGGAGACGAATGACCCTCCCCTGACTCTATGCTCAGTGGTAAGGAGATAAATTACTCCCAGTTTGGTTGGGTTTCCAAAGCAGAATGATCTCATTTTACTCTTTTTTTTTCTAAAGCCACTGTAAAGCCATTGAAAGTTGGCCCTGCCTCTCCGTGGGTTAAACATCCACAGACTGAAAATATATAGGGGAGAAAATTGTGTCTGTACTGAATATGTACAGACTTTCTTCCTTGTCATTTTTCCCTGAACAATAGAGCAGACCAACTATGTGCATAGCATTTACATTGAATAAGGTGTTTTAAGTCATGTAGGGATGTTTCGAAGTGTCTGGAGAAGGCCTGTAGCTTATATGCAAATATTATGACCATTTTATATAAGGGACTTGGGCAAATGCCAATTGTGGTATCTGTGGGAGTCCTAGAACCAGTCCCCCACAGATACTGAGGAGCCACTATATTGAGGCATGTTTTACATACGTCATTTGCTATTCCAAATGTACAGTTCAAAGATTTTTAAAGAAAGTTTTCCAGGTGTGCAACTGTCAGCTTAAGTCAGCTTTTTTGGGGTACAGTGTTTCCATCACCCCAGGGAGGACCATGTGGTCCTTTCCTGTCAGTGCCTGCTCTCCCAGCTGCCACACACTGTGAGTCTTTGCCATACCTGGACTGTTCATATAAACAGTGTCACACAGGATGCAGTCTCCTGTCTCATTTCTTCCACTTAGCATAATTGCTTCAAGGTTCACCCAAGTCAGAGCCTGAATCGATTCATTACTTTTTCTGCTGAGCAGTATTCCATTTACGACACACACATTTGGTTTATCCATTCACCAGCTGACAGACCTTGAGTTGTGTTCAATTTTTGTTTATTGTGAACAGAGCTCCTAACATCTGTGTCTGAGTCTTTGTGTGTGGACATGCTTTTATTTCTTTTGGGCAGATAACTAAGAGTGGGATCACTGGGTCAGATGACAAATTTAAGTCCAGGTGGCTGGACTGCTTTATGTTGCTACTAGCAACGTGTGAGCATCCTTATCTCTCCATATCCCCGCCAACATTTGTTACTGTCTTTATTACAGCTGTTCTACAGGGTGTGAAGTGGTACCTCATGGTTTTACTTTGTGTTTTCCTAATGACTAATGCGTTGAGCATCTTTTTGGGTACTTACTAGCTATTCATGTGGCTTCTTTGATGACAAATCTATTCAAACCTTTATGTTTTTTCTTAGGCTTGCTTATTAAGGTGAGAGAATTCTTTGTGTTTTCTAGATAAAGTCATTTATTAATTATGTATCTGGCAGATATTTTCTCCCAGTCTTTTTCATCTTATAGAGTACAAAGATTTTCAGTTTTCAGCAATTTTTTCTGGCTTTTTTTTTTTTGGTACCGGGGATCGAACTCGGGTCCTTGCACTTATGCAGCAGGCGGCGAAACCACTGAGCTAAATCCTGGCCCTTCAGCAGTTTTTTCTTTTACATGCTTTGTGGTGTTTTTATTATCACATCCAAGAAATCTTTGCCAAGCCTAAGGTCTTGAAGATGTTCTCCCATGGCATCTTCTGATAGTTGCATCATTTTACTTCTTACATTTGAATTTTACCCATTTTGAATTAACTCCTGTGTTTAGTGTGAGGTGAGGGTTCATGTTCATCTTGCTTGGGAATGTCTGGTTGTCCCTGCACCACTTGTTAAAAAGGTCATTGCCAGGCCAGGGATTTAGCTCAGTGGTTCTGCTGCCTGCCTTGCAAGTGCAAGATCCTGAGTTTGATCCCCCGTAGCAAAAAAATTAAATAAATAAATAAATATAAAAATAAATAAAAAATAAAAAGGGCATTGTCTTGGTACCTTTGTCCAAAATAAACTGGCCAGAAATGCAAGAACATTTTTCTGGATGGTGAGTTCTGGTCCATAGGCCTCCACTTCTCTGTTTCCATCCATAGCTTCATGGTCCAGTTTTAGGAAGGTAAAGCACTTTGACTCTGTCCTTATTTTTCAAAATCATTTTGACCACCCATGGTCTTATTGTCCCCTGTCCTTACAGTCTTTTCTAATCCCATACACATTTTATGATCATTTTGTCAAGTTCTACAAAAGTGTTTGCTGGGATTTCCATGAAGCAACCCCGGAATCCATTGGGTTTTGGGAGGGTAGTCAGTTTAACAACATTGAGTCTTCAACCCATAAACAGGAAACATCTCTTCTATTACTTCCATGTTCTCAGCAGGGAAATTAAATTTTATTATTGTCAGTGTACAAATCTTATACTTGTTAAATTTGTTCCTAAGTATTTTACTCTTTCTGGTGCTCTTGTGAAGGAAATTGTATTCTTAATTTCTTTTTTAGATTGTTTAGAAGTTGGCTTTTGTGTATGGATCTCATTCTGAGACTATGCCTCTTCATCAGTTCTAATAGTGTTTTTATGGATCCTGAGGGATTTTCTGGTTATAAGATCACAAACTGTAAATAAAGACAAGTTTACTCTTTCCTTTCCAGGGTGGATGCTTCCTGCTCCCATTTGACTTGCCTGGTTGCCCAGTCCCATTTTTATCCTGAGGCTGGGCTCACTGGAGCTGCACACCCAGGAGAGACGGAGTCTTGTGGCCCGAGAGGACAGTGGCAATGACCCAGAGCAGCTTCCAGCCTCGGCTTGGGGAGGCAAAGCCATGCTTGTCACCAGAGGCCCCTCCTCCCAGAGCATGGTGTGTGTGAGGCCTCTGCACCCCAGTATGGGACCCTCCCTGGTTCTGAGAGTCTTGTTAAAAGTCGAAAGTGTTTTATCCCCACTTTATTTCTCCAAGCAACATTGCAGCAGGAGCTGACCACTGGGGCCCAAATGGTAACTCCAAATTGTTTTAATAGAAAATATCTTATCCTTATTGATGGGGGAAATATTGGGACTCTTAGAATACAGCACAGACAGAAGCATGTGGGAAGGTGAGCATGCCAGAGTGTAAAGCCTACGGCAGTGTGTGTGTGTTGTGTGTGTGTGTGTGTGGGGGGGTACTGGGGATCGAACTCAGGGGTCCTCTACCACAGAGCTACATCCCCAGCTTTTTAATTTATTTTTTTGTATTTTGAGACAAAGTCTTGCTAAGTTGCCCAGACAGTATTCAAACTTGTTTACCTCCTGCCTCAGCCAGTTGCACCCCAAATGGAGTGCAGGGCCACGTATCTGATTTATTTATAAGCACAGAGGAGATTTAGAGATGGAAGATCATCTGTCCTAGGAACCAAGAAGCTTCAGGAGGTCTGAGCTTTCTTAAGCGGGAGGGATCAGAATATCCGAGGGACTGGAGTTCAAAAAAAGAATATCAATATTCTACTTTTAATTTTGTTTTCCAACCCTGATCTTCTTTTGTTGCAATCTAAGCTAAAATTAAATTCAACAAAATCAACTTTATTATTGAAAACTGCAGAAAAAACAGTGAGTCCCAGAGGAAGCCTGGATTTGGGCTTCTGTGGTGGACAGGACCCTGGGGATGCCCTCGCTGTCATCCCGGGCGGGGGGGAGGGGGCGTCACGTAGCAGGTAAGGTTTGCACAGGGCTCTCTATGCAACAAGAACGGAGTTAGTGCTTTCTAAACACGAACATTAAAAAAGAAGGAGCCATCTTGTTTTGTGCTGATGCTCAGTGCAGTAGGGACCATAAAGCCCCCATAAAGCAGCCAGAAGTAAGCTCCTGATTCTGTAAATCCTCCACTTGCTTTGTCAGAACTGAGACAGGATCTCATGTAGACTGCAAGCACAAAGACATCTGCTCACCTCTCCAGCTTATTTCCCACAGGCCTTCTGCGAAATTATTTTGGTCATTCATGGTATTTTACATACCATATGAACTTTAGGATTATTTTGTCATGTTCTACAAGAAGGGGGAGCGGATTTTGATGAGGATCACATGGATGGATCTACTCAGTTTGGAAAGGATCGGAGTGCAGTGAGCCAGAGGCCCCTTCATCTCTGGTCCCAGCCTCTCCCTGCTAGGTCTCTCACCCCTGAGCCTCCGGGCCAGGAGCCAGCCTGTCTCCATGGCACACGGGCACACGAGGCCCCGCTTCACACATTTCCAGGTCCCAGGCACACTGGCATGATGCTGGTTTCCTGGGGGTCGCACCTGTCAGGACCCGAGCCCATAATCTGAGGTCCTGTGTGTCGCTGCGTGTATGCGGCCCCCTCTACTCCTTGCTCCGATCTCCAGAGCAGAGACTCAGGAGGGTCTCCATCCTGCAGGGCGCAGCTCAAGCACAGAGGAATGAAGAGCCTGCCCGAGCTCCGGGCTGTTGATCTACACCACGGAATGTGAAACCAGGTCTCTGCGTCAGAGACTACGCACTTAATCACAAGGCTCTTGCCACCTCCCAAGTCAGATTTAATCTCATCTCACTTTTACAGTAGCTCTTCCTTTCTCACCTAAAGCTAAGGCACAGGGTGTTCAAGGTCACTGGTTCACAATCAACACCGCTCTTAAATAGCCAAATAGACACTGGTGCCTTCTGTTATACAATGCTTCCCCCTAGTGGTCAAATCTGGAAACCTCTTTATGCATAGATCCTCTACCTGTTTCCAAAAATTGTATGCGGTTTCTTAAAAATTCAAAAGATAAAACAATCACCAAAGTATTAAGATAAGTGAAAAGACAACAACATGTTAATGGAAGAGTGGCTGAGACAATATCATTTAACTGAGAACAGATTTAACTCCGAGTTTCCTGGCAGCCATGGCAAAGAGACATTGCTTAATAAAAAGGAAAGTTTTTTTGCTCTTGAAATTCATCAGTAATTAACAGCTGCACTAAAAATTGTTGGTGGCCTCTATGTGGAGATTCATTTACCTGGAAAAGCCAACCTAGGGTCCCGATGGACAGAGGTGTCAGTTTATACAGGAGGCCTGGCCCAGCCTTGTCCCCGAGACAGGAATGTCCACCCAGCAGGTTATTCAGGCCCCAGCACCAACAGTGTGGTATCCGTGGCTCAGCTATGTTTCAGATGCAGCACTGGCACCTTGGATTGGACGTTGAGGCTGCCAACAGTGGTGCCACCCTGTCCACGTCTTTGCTGTCCACCGAGGTAGCTGCAAGCCTCCAGGGTCTACCAAGCACCTTCATTGTGGCTGGCCTGCAATGAGGTGTCTGCAAGTGTAAAGTCCACACCTGATTTCATATAAAAATAAAGTTGAAATATCTCTTTTATAACTTTTGTACTCACTGCAATTTTAAATAAATTATTTCATATTGAATTAAATAAAAATAAAACATCATTCCACTCTCCTAGGGCAGAGAAGGTGAGCCAGTCCCAGCACCTGGAAAGAGGCTCCCCCACCGCCATTCCACACTCTTAGGGCAGAGAAGGTGAGCCTCGCAGGTGCCAGAAGCATCCCCCCACCCTGTGGAAATGAGAAGACATGTAAACAAGCCTCAAAAACAGACTTCCAGATCACCTACAGCAACCCCAAAGGGAAAC
>NW_004624841.1:2527435-2554233 GCF_000247695.1 Heterocephalus glaber | reverse complement strand
TAAGAACAAAGATACTCATGTAATGGTACAAGATCCCAATGATGAATGTAACTGTATTTTATACCTAAAATGTACCAATAAACTTAATGGGGGGGGGACATAGAAATAAAACATTAACATTCACTTCACTGATCTCCTTTTACATTTTAAACTATGACGTGTAAAGAGTGTTAAGTTGTGTGTGGGGCCAGCGCGGTGTTTCTTCAGAAAGTTCTGGTCTCCACCTGCTCTTCCTGACTCCAGAGAGAGGTGGCCCGGGCCAGGCGGTTGCCCTGGGAGGGGACTCAGAAGCCCTTGGGGAGCTCCTTGGAAGTGTCCCAAACAGCCAGTGAGGTACTTGGTTCTCTTTTCGTAATCTCAAGGTGAAAGAGTAAACGGGGTGGGGATCCACCAGTGGGCCGGAGAGGAAGGGGAAAACGAGTGTGTCCTCCTGGAATCCAGAACGAGCCCCGCACGCACCGGAAGTGGCCTTCTCTTTCAGCAAGGCTTCTGCCTTCTCCCAGTGTGCCGCTCATACAAAGCAGCTGGGGCCTGTGCCCCGGCTCGAACTGAATCCTCGAGTCGGGCTCTGCTTTCTGATGAAGCCAATCTCTGCAAATTTCCTTTTGGACTTGGACAAGACTGGAGACAGGGAGATTAGACCATAAGGCCCTTATAAATTATTAAAATCCCGAGTGCTTACTTTCTTTTTTTGAGACAAGGTGTAACTATGTAGCCAGGCTTGTCTGGAACTCATGGCGATCCTCCTGCCACTGCCTCCCTAGTGCTGGAATTACAGGCTTGTGCCTCCACACCTGGCTTCCAAAGTCCTCAGTCACATTGGGTGAGCTCATCATTCCTTGCTGGAATTTCATCTTTCCGCCCAATACTGTGTGTTACAATATCAGGAGTCAGTTTCCCAGAAGTTCTAGCTCCTCTGCTGTAGCTCTACCGAATGTATCTATACCAAATCCTATTACATCAGATGAAGGTCAGCAGGCTCCAGGGCAGTATGCTCTTCATGGTGACTAAGCGGAGGAAAGTTCCTTTGGAAAGGTCCTAGAGTAAAACAGGGGCTCTATTCTCCTCTTCCTGTCCCAGGTAGCACCTACTTCCCAGGGTCCAGTGCAGCCAGCCCCAGCCACTGAGAGCCCTTTGCGTTCCCGAGCACGGCCACACGGGGGCGCGCGCCTCACGCTCCAAGCGCCTTGGCCTGGAATCTGGGTCCTGGCCTCGCGCTAGAGCGGCCTGCTCTGGCCCTACAGTATCGCCACAGCTCTGAGCGCCTCTACCCAGAAGCCTGCCGGAGCCTCTGACCCTGTTCAACCCAGAAACGTAGGTGCCAGCACGGGTTCTTGCTTGCTTGTGGGGAGACTGGAAAGGCTCCGGAGACAGCGGGCACTGGGACCCAGGACCCCCCAGAGCAGGCCGTCCTGGGATGCCCTCTCCCCTATCCCTGCGCTGCGCTCGGACACAGATCTGGAGGGTCGACCCTGGGCTTTCCTAGAAGCCTCACCCTTTTGGTTTCTTGGCCAAGCTCAGCATCTTGGTCTGCAAATCACCTAAGCTGGTGGCAGCGCTGGGGGCACCGACTTGCAAGTGCCCCGGGCGGTGCAGGGTCACAGGGGTTGGGGATGTCGTTTTCCTCTTCCATCCCCTCCTTGTTCAGCGACCACAGGCCCCTGAGAGGGCTGCTGACTCTGAGGTTGGAGGCTCAAATGGCAGGGACCTCACAGCCCCAGAGGGAGTTTTTCTGTTTTGTAAGTGAAGGTCTGGAGTTCATGTGTTCTGCAAACATTTACAGTGTCTGCTTGGGCCTAGTTCTAGGGTTAGGGACGGGAGTGGAGGGCAGCAGACAGCCACCTTCATGAAGCTTGCATTCTGCTGCAGAAAGTAAGTCAGATGGATTCATTAAATAGACTGCAGTAGTAATGTGATCTGCCCAATCACAGGAGAGAAGGAAAGCAGTGTAAGCATATTGTGTGCCTGTGATCTGTCTGTGAGTGTGTGTGTGTGTGTGTGTGTGTGTGTGTATGTGTGTGTGAGTCCCTCTTGGATGACATTTCCCTGTATTCCAGAGGGCCGGCAGCCAGGTGGCCCCACCCCCTGACTTGTGCCAGCTGGGGCGTCACTGCAGGTGATGGAGCCATCCAAGTGCTCAGAGCTGGTGTCTATAGAACAATGCCAGGCTGTGGTCTTGAGGCCCCAGAGGCAGAGGTTCCTGTAGAAACAAGGTCACCTTTCACGAAGCGGAGGGGAGACACTATGCAGAGAGGTGGAGGCTGGGGCAAGGTTACAAGTTGGGGGAGCATGTTATAAGGTGATGTGTTTCGTAGATGATGCCCAGGATGTAAAACGCTGCAGGGCAGGTGGGGACGTGGGGATCTGGACTTCAGATGTGTTTTATTGAAAGTGCAATGTTTTGCCAGCCCGTGTGTGGCCCTAGGGTCCCACTTGTGATTCCTGTTGCAGAACCCATGGGGTGTCTTGGGGATGGGCCTGAAGGGGCCCAGGGCACCCTGGAAGTCAGGGCTCCCAGCCAGCCTGGCTCTCTATGTCTCCTTCGATGACTGGACATGCACAAGTGTCTGTCAGGAGCCCAGGTCCTCAGCGTGGCCTTCTGTGGTCTGCCTGGAGGGCAGCTGTTTTGTCCAAATTTGGCCCAGACTTTCCTGGTGTTGGCACTGAAAATTCCCCTCCAGGGAGCCCCTCAGTCCGGAAAAACTGGGAAGGTTGACTGCTCTGCTGCCTGGTGCCCTCAGAAGACCCTTGAGAGACCACATCCTCCTGGGTCCTCTGCTGGCCTCACGTCTGTGGTCTGCAGGTGGTCCCTAAGGGTGACCCATGGGGTCTGGCTTTCCTGCAAGGGCTTTGTCCTAGGCCAGGCTCAGATCCCACTCAGACTGGGGCTGGGATGATTCTCAGCTGTGCAGCCTGGCGGATCTCAGCTCAGACCCGAGTGTGCCCCTGAGGAAGCGGCTTGACCTGTCTGGACCTCTGTGCTAGTGATGATACAGTGTTTCAGGATGCAGTGGTCTCCTCCTGCCCTCCTGAGTGTGTGCTCACTCTGCTCTGCATTTCCTGCAGGTCACTTCCTCCCTGCTTTCCTCTGAGGCCTTGATCCCGGGTTGGCTTGTGCAGCACCTCTGTAGAAGCACTTTGTGAGCCTCTGTCTGATGAACTTCCTCCACCCTGCTGCCCATGTTACCCACCTGGGGGCTTGCGGGCCTTCTGTCTGAAAACACTGCTCCACTCCAGGAGGCTGTGCATTTGGGGGGTGGGAGGCTGGACACCCATGGCTGGGATAGATGGATATGGACATCTGTGACTCACACCCAGCAGGGGTCTCAGTCCGAGTGCAGGCTCAGCTGAGGTCTCTCACCTGCCCTCACCTGTCACGTGGGGCACATGAGCCAGCACTGACAGAGCCATTCCATTGCCCACCCCGACTTCCTGTTTGGTGGTGGTGTGGCTTCTGTCTCCACCCTTTTATTGTCACTTGCTCATGCTGGGGTCTGGCCATGTGTCCCCTCGCAATGATGCTCCACCCACCCTGGCCTGAGTGTGGTGTTAACGTAGCCTGATTCCGCTGTGCTTTTTACCACCATGGGTTGGGTGTGCAACATTAAAGAACATCCTTGACAGGAGCTCTGGACCCTCTTCCCTCCCAGGGGCAGAAAGGGGTGCCAGGGTGGGGATGGCAAGATAGTTCCGGGTTGCTTTTCATCCTCCCTGGCCTTGGCCGAGGGTCACTAGTTTAGCAGGGCTGGGTGGCGGCCCTGTCACTGCTGTTCTTTCTGGTGTCATCATCACTGCCACTCAGCCTGTTCCCTGTCCCAGCCCCGTGGCTCCTTCCCTGGCCATGTGCTGAGTTGGCACAGAGTCCCCAGTAGGCCTTGTCTTTTACTGCTGGATCATTCAACCAGAAAACCCTAGGAGCTGGCAGTGCCCTCTCCTGAACCAACCCCAGCCAAGGACAAGGACCACATGGGTGCCCCGTCCCCCGTGAGGTTTCACAGGCGCTGGCTGCCTTGGACTGAGCTCCGGCACTGGGCCCAGCGGACTGCACCAACACGGAGTCTCATCTCGGCATCCAAGCTTTAGTTAATCACAAGAAGCTCTGTCACCAATTAACCAACTAAGCTGCAACTGATTAAGTTATCTCTGCCTCACTTCCGTTTCCTAGAAATACGTCAGATCTTAACTGTCGGCTGGCGCTTTCTAAACCTTTTTTGGTTCTGGGGGCTCCCCTGTGGGCGGATGGGTTTTTATTTTGTCTTATTTCTCATTGCTCAATTGCACTAAGATGAATTTAAAAGTCTTAGGGTTTCTCCTCTCAACAGGACCAGGAGAGCTGCTGCTGAATTTCCAGCCAAGTGGATTGGTGAGTTTTATTCAAACCTGCCCTTTGTGACTCCATGCCCAGTGACGCACACAGCCCCCTGGGACCCCTTGGAAGGAGCGAGTCAGGAATGGACTGTGCCAGTGTGGATGGTGGGCCAAGTGGCTCAGGGAGCCACCATGGGTGCCCTGTCCATCGCTTGGCCACAGTGCGGTCCCAGCCCAGGCAGCAAGAGGAGAGTGCTCACACCCAGAGGGAATGGATGAAAAGTGGGAGGGGTAGCCAGATCCTAAGGGTGCCCCACTTCCATCCTTGGGGGAGCCCAGCAGGCTTACACAGGGTGACAGGGCTGGGGTCCTTCTGGCCGGCTGCTCGGGAGGAGGCTGCCTCAGGCTCCGCCTGCTCTGGGCTCCACAGAGGCCAGATTCCCAGATGAGGAGAGGCTGAATCCACAGGAGGCTGGGGTAGGGGGAGCAACAGCCAGACCCATGCCCAGCTCCTGCCCCTGCCCCTTTGGCACCCCGACCGGCCTGCCCACACCTCCCAGGGCAGACACAGCTTTGCCCCAGGCTGAGGGCCCATGGGGGAGGGGGGCAAGCTCCTTCTCATCGAGCCCCTTGTTCACACATGCACTTCAGTTCCTCAAATGGAGTCCCCACAGGCCGAGAGGTGTTGCAGCGTCCCGGGGCTGGCTGCCAGAGTCTTTGGTCTCCTGCACTGTGACTCACATCTGTGTCCATGAAGTTTCCAGCGTCCAGTCCCCCAACAGACAGCCACAATTAAAGGGCAGACTTTCTGTGCTGTCCTTGGTCTGAAACCGTTCTCTTGTGCTCAGATCCTGAGGTTCTCACTGTAAGCTCCCGGGAAGGCCCTGAGGTCAGCGACGCTGGGTATTACAGTGGTGTCCATTATGGGCAGGACTGTCTGGGCCAGGCGTGAATGACTTAGCGCTCCATCCCATGATAGAGAGGACATCACAGAGCCAGTGTTGTGAAAGATTGTGCAAGACACACTGCTATCTGCCTTCCTGGTTTTGGTGTGGTGTGCACTAGGTGTGTTGGTGTTTGTGTACCATATGTGTGTCCATGTGCATGTGGTGTGTGTGAAGTGTATGTATGTAGTATTTACGGCATTTGTATGTTGTGTGTGTTTATGTGTGGTGTAGCATATGATGTACATATGTATGTGCTATGTGGTTATGATGTGTCTACATGTGGCCTGTGTGTCGTGTTTGTGGTATGTATGTATATGTGTATGTATGTATGGGTGTGTGGTGTTTTTGTGTAGTGTGTATGCTGTATTGTAGGTAGTATATGTTGTATAGCATATGTTATATATGTGAATGTGTATATGGAGTGTGATGTGGGTGTAGGGTACATGTATAAGTGTTGGGGCAGGGTGAGTGGTGTTTTGGCAATATGTGTATGGTGTGTGGTATATGTTGTATTCGTGAGTGGAGTGTGTGGGCTGTGTGGTGTATGCATGCAGTGTGTATGGTGTTTGTGTAGAAGATGTGGATGTGTGTGGAATGGTGTGTGTGTGGTGTGCACGTGGAAAAGAGGACATTGTCACACCTCAGCATACCACAGCAGGGGGATGGAATTCCTTACAGCTGTGCTCAGCTGGATGCAACAGTGCCCATCCTCTCTGGTCCTGTGACTTTGCAGTTAGGGAATGACTGATGCCCTGTGAATGGATGCTGCCTCTCTGGGGCTGTGCAGTGGTGTCCTCTCCATCTGAAGCACGGAGGACACCATTGCCAGCTTTCGCACATCTTGCTCACCCTGTGCTCATTTACAGGCAACATCACGTGCTGAAGGTCCTGAGCTACCTCGAGCTTACACTCCACGTAAGGGCTTCCTGTCTGACAGCATACATCCCTGTGGGTGGGGTACTCAAAAGCCACAGGCCAGGAGAGGCTGTCATGGGAGCAATGGTCCAGGCATGGTGGGGCAGGTTGCATCCCATGTGGATTCAGCTCCCAGATCCCTAAGTTTCTGCCTTCTGGGTTGGCTACCTCCAGGCCTCAAGGGAGTCACACCTGGGCTTCACCATCTTTCTCCCCCAGTGCCAACCTGCACACAGTGCTTGACTGGGGCCTTCTGGCTAGGTCTAGACCATTCCCTTGTCTCTACTCTCCCCTGAATCCCACCACCCCACTTCTTTCTGTTGCATTGCTTTGTGCAAAGCAGGGTGTTGATAGAAAATGTGCCTCTTCCTTGCCAAGTCCCAAGATTCCCTGCAGTTGAGGTCTGAGCCCTGTCTCCTCTGAGTGTTGCTTCTGAGTCAGGAAGCAGAAGCAGCTCTCCAGCTCCTCTCGGCATGATGAGGTAGCGAGAGAGATTGTAGACACTTCTGCTTCCAGTTTACTCAAGTAACAAGATAGTTTCATCTATAATGGGATAAATGGAGAGCCATGCCTGATGTGGCTGGTGTTATTATGGACTATTTCTATGTTAGAGGCGATGAGAAGAGAATACAGAGATGGCCCTTGCAGATTGCAAAGGGTGATGTTAACTACAACCAAGCAATGTCTGACTTGTACATTTTGCAGAATAGGGGGGTGCTTGTGCCCTCAGAGGCCCCACTGTGGCCAATCAAGCAAGGTCTCTCACCAGGTGCAGGGCTCTCTAGGCCTGGGGGCAGAGGTCCTGGGATGAACCGAGGAAGGTCCCTGAGATAGAGGTGCCCCTCAGGTCACCAGCCTGGTCTCCAAAAAGGCCAGGAAAGAGACAGACCATCATTTGAGGGGCCCAGAGAAGGAACCTGAAGTTGAAATCAGGAAAACTGACTTTAAGTTGAGCAAGGGATGAAGCCATGCCAAGCATTAATTAGCTCAAGTAGATGACCCAAAACCAGATTCAAACTGGCTTCGAGTGTGGCTTGCCTTGGACCTAAAGGAAGCCATAAGTTTGCAACCCTTTCATCTTTTCCTTCTTTGTGTTCCATTTTTATTCTGTGTTGGATCTACTCTGAGGCACCCTCCTATGGCCTGCTCCTAACCCTGGCAGTACAGTCTACCCCACCAGGCCCTAGGGAAAGGAAAGAATCCCCTTCTAGGGAGCCCTGGAAATGTCATTGTGTCTGTGACTCTGTGCCATGTGTTCATCCATGAAACAATCCCTAGGCTAGTGAGAATGTAGAGTTCTGTCCTCAGAGCCTTCCAGGTCTCTAAGCATTGTGCTTTTCCTGCCCTGAGCTTTCCACGCGTGTTTTCCTGAGGTGCCTAGCTTTCCCCTTCCAGCTAGAAAACCCCTCTGCGTTCCTCAGGATACAAACTGTCAGCTGTTCAGTAGGCCTCCCAGGTATTTTCCTGTCTATGCTCAGGCTCCCTGTGCAGTTGTTTTTAAAAATCATATTATTCTGTGTTTCCAGGAACCCAAAAGCTCTTGAGGATTGTATTTTACAATAATCTTTAATTTTTTAATTATGAAATGTTTCAAAAATTGGAAAACCACAGAAAATAGCAAGTGAATATTCACCACCCAGATTTAATAGCTAATAACAGCTTGCCCATTTGTTTTACTTTTCTCCTTCTATTAGAAGAAATTAAAATTTAAAAAATATATCTAAAGGACTAATTTCTCCTTCTCTTTCCTTCCACTCTCAGGCTCCTGAAGTTGGATCAAATTTCTATTCAACTGTATGCTCTTGAGAATTATTTCTGTTGATTTGTAGAATGTAGTTTATACCACAGTGGAATTGTGATAGCCTTCCATTACTGTAACAGAATAACTGGGATAATTGACTTTTACGGTTTAGATCTAAAATATCCCCTAAAAGTAACATCTGCAGAGGTTGGGTATGGTCAGAGGGGGTCTGGATTACTGGAAGTATGACCTGGAGGGGTATATTTTTGTCTTTGGCTCCTTCTTTCTCTCTCTGCTTCCTGGCTGCCATGGGTGGAGCAGCTTTCCTCCACCAAGTCCTTCCACCATGCTGTCTCTGCCTTTGAGCTAGCTAACCATGGACTGAACCCACAGAGACTGTGAGCTAAATAAACATCTCCTTTAAAGTTGCAGGAGTCAGGTATTTTGTTCCAGAAATAAGAAAGCTGACTAAACATTGACTTATGAAGAGGAGAAGTTTAATGTAGTTCAGAGTTTGGTGACCAATTGGTCCTGTTGCTCCGGGCCTGTGGTGAGGCAATGCATCATGGTGGAGCAACCCATCCCTTCATGGCTGGCAATGAAAGGGCGAGGCATGCTTCCCATGACCTGAAGACCTCCACTAGGTGCTAGCTCTTAAAGATGCCACTACCTCCCCAGCAGTGCCAAGCCGAGGACCAAGCCTTTCACACATGGGCCCTTGGGGTCATGCAGATCCAAGTTTTAGCAGTCATGTTTTGATTGTACAAATAAACCACAGTTTACATGGCCTTCCCTCTCCTGATGAGTGGATGTGTTTCTGATTCTTCACATGACAAGCTGGATCAGTGAATGTTCTTGCCTACTCTCTTGTTCTTCAGGCAAGAACCTGTTAGCAGACACACCCATTGGTGGGACCGTGGGCTGGTACCCAGGGCGGTTGCATCCTCCAATTTAAACTGTGTCTGCATCCTCTTCCGAGGCTTGTCTTGCCTGTTTACCTGCCACCAAGGGTTTCAGGTCTGGGCTGCCTACTAAGCTCATCCACACTTAGTGTTAGGAGACTTTTAAGTGTTTGTTGATTTGATTAGAAGAAAAGATAATTTTGTTTCATTTGTGTTTCACAGGAACTTACTAGGTGGAGCCTCTTTTCATACTTATATCTTCAGTGCCAGGCCCAGGTAGCTTTGGAATGTTGACTGGAGATGGAGGATAAGGGATCCAGCCCTCTTCAATCAGGCAAGCTGGCCAGGCTTTTACTGTGGGGTGGTCTGCATGCGTGGGAGGCCTGTGAGAAGGTGAGGCTGCCTAGAGCCCAGGCCGTGGGCACGGAATTGGACTGAATGGGCAGGTGCTGATGGCCAGCAGGGCAGGGATTTGAATCAGGAGTTAAAGGCTGCACTTCAGACAAAGCCTCTATTGAGGGTGGGTGGGGGTGAGAAGCCAGGGAAGGGGCTGGGCAGGGGCAATGACCCTGTGAAGAATAAGGATGTGATGGTTTTGGGTCACCAGGACCAGGTGGGCAGGAGGCTGCTTAGTCCACTAGGTGACAGCCCTTGTGCCAGCCTCTGGGCCTGCTTCCTTTGCTGTCAGCATGGACTCAGGGCCTCCCAGCCTCCTTGGAAGGCCATAAGAAATCTCTTAGCCTCATGGAAAAGGTGGGTCCTCAATCCCTTTTCTTTTTTTTTTCTTTAATTAGTTTTATTGGTACATTTTAGATATACATAAAAACATTCATCATATGGAATTTGTACCTTTACATGATGTATCTTGATTCTTCTTTTCTTCTTTCTCTCTCCTTCCTTCAACCCCTCTGGTCCTCCTTATTTACAAAGGTTTTGTTTCCATTACTCCTTCTATTCTCTTTTTTTTCCTTTTGCCTTCCTTTTTTCCTCCTCCTCCTCCCTAACTTTCCTTCACATTTGAACATTTTCTTCCTATTTCACAATATCTATTATACATTTTGGTCCTTATTTTTACATTTTCAGTTTCTCACACCAGAGAAACAATGCGATATTTACCCATGTGTGTCTGATTTATTTCATTAAGAGTATGGTCTCAAGGTGCATCCATTTACCTAGAAATGTCTCAAGTGTATCCTTCTTTGTGGCTGAGTAGTACTCCACTGTATAAAGAAACAAATTTTCTTCATCTATTCATCAGTTGTTGAGCATATGGGCTGTTTCCAAGATTTAGCTATTACCCACTGTGCTGCTCTAAACATGGGTGTGCATATATCACTGTGGTATAATGCTTTCAAATCTTTCAGGAAGATATCAAGATGGGGAATAGCTGAGGCAAATGGAACCTCTAGTTTTACTTTTTTGAGAAATCTCCACACAAATTTTCACAATGGTTGCACCAGTCTACACTCCCCACAACAGTGGAGAAGGGTTCCTTTTTCTCCACAACCCTGCAAGCATTTGGTATTGGTTGATTTCTTGATAGTAGCTATTCTTTCTGGGGTGAGATTGAATCTCAGTGTTGTTTTAATTTGCATCTCTCAAATAACCAATGATGTTGAACATTTTTTTCTTATATTTCTTTGTCATTTCTACTTCTTCATATGAGAAGTATCTCTTCATTTTAGATGCCCATTTTTGAATTGGTCCTTTAAATTTGGGGGTCTGATTTTTTTTTGAGTTCTTTCTATATTCTAGATATTAGTCCTTTATCTGAGGAAAAGCTAGCAAAAATTTTTTCCCACTCTGTAGGTTCTCTCTTCACTCTTTTGCTGGTTACTTTTGCTGTGCAAAAGCTTTTCAATAAGATGAGATCCCAATTGTTGATTCTTTGTGACATTTCTTGTGCAATCAAGGTTTTGTTCAAGTCTTTGCTTACACTTATGTCTTCAAGAATTCTACCTATTTTATTTTACAGTAGATATTCTGTTTTAATATTTACATCTTTGATCCATTGATTTTAGTTTAGTGCATGGTGAGAGATATGGGTCTAGTTTTAGTCTTTGGCATGTGGAAAGCCAGTTTTTCCAGCACCATATATTAAAGAGACTGTCTTTCCTTCAGTGAAGGTGTTTGTCCCCTTTGTGAAAGACAAGGTGGCTGAGTGTGTTTGGAGTTGCTTCTGCATCCTCTATTTTGTTTCACTGATCCTGGGGTCTGTCTCCCTCAACCCCCAGTACCATGCTGTTTTTATCATTGTAGCCTTGTAGTATAATTTCAAGTCAGGGATTGTTTGAATCTTTGTTGCCCAGATTGCCGAAGTCTCTTCTGGTTCCAAGTGAATTTCAGGAATGTTTTCTCTAATTCTGTTAGGTATGCTATTTGTATTTTGGAATGCATTAAATCTGTATAACAATTTTTAGAGTATGGCCATTTTCACTTATATTGGTTTTTCCTACACAAGAGCAAGGATATCTTTCCATTTTCTGATATCCTCTTTGATATCCTTTTTCAGAGTACTGAAGTTTTCAATGTAAAAGTCTTTTACCTTTTATTAGATTGATTCCTAGGTATTTCATTTTTTTGGATATTATTGTGAAAGGTATGGCTTTCCTAATTTCTCTCTCAGTGAGTTTATTATTTGTGTTCAGGATTTTTGAATGTTGATTTTATATGCTGCTATGCTACTTAATTTGATTATTAAATCTAGGAGTCTTTTGGTGGAATTTGGGACTTTCTATGTAGAGTATTATGTCACCTGCAAATAATGATAATTTAACTTCTTCCTTTCCTATCCTATTCCTTTTATTTGTTTCTTTTGTCTAATTGTTCTGGCTAATGTTTCCAGAATTATATTGAATAAGAGTGGTTATAGTGGACATCTTTGTCTTGTTCTTGATTTTAGAGTGAAAGCTTTCAGTTTTTGATCTTTAAGTATGATGTTGGATGTTTGTTTGTCATAGATGGCTTTTATCGGATTGAGATAATGACCATCTGTTCCAATTTTCTGTAGGAGTTTTTATCATCAATGAGTGTTGGAATTTGTCAAATACTTTTTCAACGTCTATTGAGATGATCATGGTTTTGGGTCTGTTAATATGATGTATTACATTTATTGATTTGCATATATTGAACTATCCTTGCATTCCTGGGATGAATCTTACTTGGTCATGGTGTGAAATCTTCTTGATGATTTGCTGCATTCTGTTTGCCAGTATCTTTTTGAAGATTTTTGCATCTATGTTCATTAGGAAGATTGCCCTGGAGTTCTCTTTTTTGGTTGGATCCTTCTCTGGTTTAGGTATCAAGGAAATGCTTGCTTCCAGGAATGAGTTTGGGAATATTGTTTCCCTTTCAATTTTAGTAAAGAGTTTGAGGAGTAGTGGCATTAGGTCTCTAAATTTCTTGTAGAATTCAGCAGTGACTCCATCAGGACCTGGGCTTTTCTTTGATGGTAGGTTGCTAATTACATTTTCAATTTTATTGACTGATATTGGATTATGTAGAATTTTTATATCATGATTCAACTTTGGTAATTCACATGTATCTAGAAATCTGACCATTTGTCTTCTGTATTTTTCATTTTATTGGAATACAGGTTCTCAAAGTAGGTATTGATGATCTGGATTTCTGCAGGATCTGTTGTGATTTCACCCTTTTCATTCTGATTGCATGGATTTTAGTTTTTCCTTTCCTTTTTTTTTGATAAGATTGGCTAAGGGTTTGTGATTTTTTTTTAATCTTTCAAAGAACCAACTCTTTGATTCATTCATTTTTTATGTTGTTTTTTTAGTCTCAATTGCATTAATTTCTGCTCCGATCTTTATAATTGCCTCCCTCATATGAGCTTTGGGGTTGAGTTGCCCTTCTTTTGCTGGAGGCTTGAGGTTCAACATTAAGTTGTTTATTTGCACTTGCTCTTTTTTCCTGATATGAGAATTTACTGCTATAAATTTCCCTTGTAGGACTGTTTTCATTGCATCCCATAAATTCCATAATGTTCTATTGGCAATATCACTTAATTGATTTCTTCTTTAATTTCATCTGTGACCCATTGGTTGTTCAGGAAGGTGTTAATTTAATTTCCATGTGTTTATGAACTTTTTGTAGTTTCTTCCATTGATTTCCAATTTCATTACACTATGGTCTGATAATATGCATGGGATAATTTCAATTCCTTTGGATTTATTTAAGCATTTTCTATGAGCTAGGGTATGTTCTATTATGGAGAACATCCCTTGTGTAGCTGAGAAGAATGTATATTTTGATGTTGTTGTGTGGAACACTCTGCACACATTTAAGTCCATTTGTTCCAAAATTTGGTTCAGTTCTAATATTTCTTTGTTGATTTTTTTGTTTAGTTGACCTTTGTATTTGCAACAGTGGGGTATTGGGGTCCCCCATCACAATTGTATTAGTGCTTATTTGATTTTTCATGTCTGTTACTATTTTATATAATTGGATATGCTGGCATTTGGTGCATATATTTGATTGTTATCTCTTCTCCTTGGATTGTTCCCTTAAGAAGTGTGTGGTGATCTTCTTTGTCTCTCTTGATCAGTTTTGGCTTGAAATCCACTTTGTCTGCAAATACAACAGGTGCTTTTGCTTTTTTCTGAGTTCTTGTCACATGGAGTATTGTTTTCCATCCTTTGACTTTCACTCTATGAATTTCTTTTTGAGTTAAATGTTTCTTGTATGTAGCATATTGTTAGATCTTGCTTCTGATCTATTCTGCCAGTGTGTTTCTTTTGATTAGTGAATTGATACCATTTACATTGTTGGTTATAACTGATATGTACTGACTTATCCTTGTCATGTTATTTTCCTGGTTTTTGTTCCCTTTTCCCCCCCTCTGTTTAATCACTTGCTTTGACTTGTGGATTCATTCTGTTGGGGTTCATGGAGTTGTAGTCTTCATTTTCTCTTTCTAGAATGTCCTTCAGGACACTTTTGAGTACTGGTTTGGTGGTCATGAATTTCTTCAGGTGTCCTTTGTCATGAAAGTGTCTGATTTCTCCATCCATTTTTAAAGATAATTTTGTGGGATACATCAGTCTAGGCTGGAGATTGTTTTATTTAGGGCTTGATACTTCACTCTAAGCTCTCCTTGACTTGAGGGTTTGTGTTGAGACATCTGCTGTGATTCTGATGGACTTCCTTTATAAGTGATTTGTTTCTTTTCTGTAATACCTTTTAATATTCTGTTGTTATGTTAAATTTCTATATTCCTGACTGTTGTATGCCTTGGGGTAATTTTTTTTTTAATCATGGCTAATTGGAATTCTATATGTGTCACTTATGTGTATGTCAAATTCTTTTGCCATGCTTGGGAAGTTTTCTGCCATTACTTCTGTTAATAGGTTTTTTTACACCATTCTCATTATATTCTGCTTTTTCATTTACTCCAATCCATCTTATGTTATTCTCTCTCTCTCTCTCTCTCTCTCTCTCTCTCTCTCTCTCTCTCAGCATCATCTAGCAGCTGTTGGATTGATTTTTCATGGTCCCTTGATATTTTTAAGAAATCTTTCTTTTTATGATCACTGACTGCAATCCTGTCTTCTAGATCTGAAATTCTGTCCTCACTTTGGTTCATTCTGCTGTGTAAACTTTCAATATAATTTTTTAATCTCCTGGATATCTGGTTAAATCTGTTTCATGGATTCCATTTCTTTCCTATGTTGGGCATTCATGGTTTACATCATTTTCCTGAACTCCTCTATTTTTTTATGTATATATTCTCTAGATTCACTAGTCATGCTCTTCATTATGGCCATCATCTCTGAAGTTATCTGAGAGATTTTTTCTGATTTGATTCTTTCTGGAGCCTCATTCACTTGCTTTGTTATTTTTCACTGTTACCACTTCAGACAGTCTGGGTAGGTGGTTTTCAAAATTTTCCATCTCATATCTCCCTGGATATGCTTTTGGTGAGCTGAAAGCCTGGAGTTGCATCTTCCATCCATGTCTTCTCCTTCCTTTCTCTCTCTCTCTCTCTCTCTATTTCTTTCTTTCTTTCCTTCTCTCTCTTTCTCCCTTTCTTCTTTCTTTCTTTCTCTCTCCCTTTCTTTCTTTCTTTTCTTTCTCCCTCTCTCTTTCTTTCTCTCTCCCTTTCTTTCTTTTCTTTCTCTCTCTCTCTCTCTCTCTTTCTTTCTTTCTTTCTTTCTTGTTTTATTCCTGCATTGATGCTTGTAAATTATTTATGGTAGATATCTTTTCTGCTAGTATCAAGAACCCTTAGGAAATGACTACTCAGAGAAGTCTTCCATATGTAGCTGGCTTTTGGATTTTGAGTCTGTTGAAAGATTCTACCTCTTCAATTTATTAGGGATGAGAAATTGCTGCCTATTTTGCCTAGGCCCTGATTCTTTGGCACTGGCCTATAGTATTGTTTATGACTCTCAGGCAATCTCAGTCTTAGCATACAAGGAAGAACAACTGTGTAGAACAATTATGTCACTTTGGCTAAAGTAGAATCAATGATAACAGTAACATCAAACAATCCTAGAAAATGACAAACTGTGGTAATTATTAATTTGCCTCTTTTAATTGTATGAACAGGATTTGTAGTTATATAACCAAATCTAAAACAAACCAGAAAATTGTGTACAGTAAATTTGCTCTCAATGTGGCAATTTTACTCTTAGGAGAAAATTTTAAAGGGGTTAAGGGGGAAAAATAGAGAAATAGAAGAAGAGAAAGGGATTAGAATCAAGGCTGGAGGTCAAAGGATGATTATGGAAGCTTTGAGAACTGATGAAGAAGACAGGAGGTAAAGAAAGAAGGAAACAAAAGAAAAAGGAACAGAACAAAACAACTAAACAAAAAACTAGAAACAATGTTCTCACGTGTATAAAAACAAGAACAAACAATCAAGAAAAGGAGAAAAAATATTTTTTAAAAACCAAAAAATTTTTTAAAAAGTTCACTTCAGGGTGTGTCTCTCTTGTCACTGGTAGACAGAGGGGCCAGACAGAGCCCAGATCCATGTTGACTGATCCCAGCAATCCAGCAGGGGAATTATGGTGGTGGTGGAGAATCCCAGCAAACCTGGGCCTTTAGTTCCACTGAAGTTCAGGCTGCTTCTAGTTTCTGGCTGTGAGGTTAGTACCTCAGTTCTTCAGCCCACAACACTCCAAGTAACTCTGGCCAGCTTGAACTTGGTTCCCTACTGGCTTGAACTCAGCTCTCTGCCAGCTTGAACTTGGCTCTCTGATCTCTTGCTGGTTTGAACTCAGTTGCACCTCACTCTGATACTTGGAGCCACTAGATTGAGCCACCCTGCAGCTGCTCTGAGCTCTGACTTCCATTGGTTCTTGACTACTGGCAAATTGCCCTCTCCTAGGGAGTGTCTGAACCTGAAAACTCACCAGCTACTGTAGTCTGCAGTATCCACTGCTCTATTCCAGTGGTGTGTTTCTCTGTGGAGGCCTCTGGGTTTGCCAGTAATCACTATGCCTCTGCAGACTTGAACCACCCTTCCCACATTATGAGCTGGGGCTCAGGGAGAAAGCTCCACCTCACTCCTCCCATTATGGTCCCTCTCTTTGCTCTCCCCATGGGCTCTGAATCTCACTTCAGATCCTTGCTGGGTCCTGTGGACCCACTTCCCTCCTTCTCTTCCTCATGTTCCTATATTTCAGTATCTCCTCAATCCCCTTTCTAAGGTGAGCCCATCTGCAACAATTGTTGGGACTCAGATTGAGACATTTTATTTCCAATTTCTTTCCTTCTTGTTGCTGTTCTGAGTCTTAAACGGGTTCCCAGGATCCAGGGTCTCTCCATCTGAATATGCACATGCACATACACTCACACTCAGGTTTGGTGGGTGCAGCTCCTGAGTGCCCCACAGGTGTCCCACAGATGACCTCTCTCCTGGGACTTACTGGGGAAATAGCAGAATGGAGGGGAGTCCTAACCATGTCCTTAATTACCAAGAACCACAGTGGCACCTCTGGCCAGAATTCCACTCTCCCATCCATGTGACTTTTTAAAGTTCAGAATAAGCTGTGTGGGGGGCATCACAGCCAATAATGCTCAATGTTCTAGCACCTCCCATGAACCTGGCACCTAGGTGTTCTCAGGAAAGCTCACCCAATAAATAATATAGGGCTTGAAACATTAACACTGTCAAGATGACAGTGCCTCTTGAGTTTGTCTGTGAATAGCATTCCAGCTCAAATAAAATATTATCAAGTTCCTATTTTACATCTTTATATATTTAATAAAGTTATTACTAAAGTTTATCTAAAATATAGACATAGAAGAATATCCAAGGAAACTGTGATACAAAAAAAGCCCAAATATTACACTTGTCTCGGATATTAAAACCTGTTATAAAGGGACAAAGTTGAAAGAACACAGTATTGCTACAGAAGTGGGTATATCAATGGGCAATATTAAAATGCAAAATATACTCAAGTAATGCAAGGATTTAGTTTATGATAAAAGTGGCATTTTAGAACAGTAGACAAATGCTGGTTCAATAAATGGGATTGATAAAATATGTAGGAAATAAGAGTAGTTAGATCTTGGCTTCATCTCATGCACAAAGATTAAGCACTGGTCCCAAGGAGTGGCTTTTTTTAGAATGTGTTTCCATGCCCCATGGCTCCAGGCTGCAGCGCCAGCCCTTCTCCATGGGGGTATCTGGGATCCACCTCTTCCATGGGGCTCTGGAGGAGTTGGGGCTCTGCTATTGGGCTTGCCTCAGAGGGGCACTGCTCCTGATGAATGCCATCCTTGGGGCCACACTGGTCCACAGCTGGGAGGGCACAGTCCTCCAGGGTGTGAGGAATTGGGGGCTGATCAAGTGAAAGACAAGGCCATGAGAGGCAGCAACCACAAGGTCCACTGGGCTCTGCACTGGAGTGTTCAGTGGAGACTTCCTCAAGCAAAAGTCTGTCTGGAGGCCATTGGATAGTGTGGTCACCACCCAGGGACAAGAGTCCAAGGGAACTGTGGGAGAGAAGGGAATTGAGAATGGCCTGTGTCTATGTGAGGGGATTCAGCAGTGTGGAGGGAAGTCTGAACCCAAGGCTCTGTCTGAACAGTGCACAGCCTTGTGTCCTGTCTTATCAATGAGTAACAGCTGTCAAGTGAGGTGTAGGGACAAGCAAAATGGGCAGTCTCTAAATGGCTAGGCCAGGCCAGGGATTTAGCTCAGCAGCACGGCACCTGCCTTGCAAGCACAAGGTCCTGAGTTTGATCCCCACTACCAAGAAAATAAATAAATAAATAAATAAATGGCTAAAATTTCAATTGTTAGAGTTACTTTAAAAATAATTGCTTGGGCAAAATTTTGAGTTCAGTGTTGTCAGGGTTTTGAGCTAATGTGTCTTAGCCTACAAAGAAGAAATAAGCAGCCTAGAGGCAGGACACAGAGCCCATCTTTATTGGCCCATTTTTAGTTGCTGTGACAAAATACCAGAGATTTGATACTTAATAAAGAAGAGAAGTTTTGGGGCTGGGGATTTAGCTCAGTGGTTTCGCCACCTGCTGTGCAAGCGCAAGAACCTGAGTTCAATCCCCGGTACCAAAAAAAAAAAAAAAAAGGAAGAGAAGTTTATTTAGCTCGCAGTTTTGGAAGTCCAAGTTTGAGCAGCCCCACTGACTTGACCTCTGATGGGGGCCTCATGGCAGGTGGTATCACAATGGGGAGAATGTGTGCTAAAGTGATGACAAAACAGGAAGCCAGAGATCTAGGGGCCAGGCTTGCTTGTTTTATAATAATGTGCGCTCACAGGAACAAATCAGTGTCCCATGAGAACTACATTAATCTTTCCATAGGGTGGTGCTCCCAATGACCCAGTCACCTTTCACTAGATAGGCCCCACCTTTTTACCACCTTCCAGTGTGGCTGAGCATGGAACCAAGCTTCCAATGCATGAGCCTGTGGGGGTGTTGCACAAACCATATCATTTATGTGACATGTCCCTCTCTTGCCAGAGGAGCTGGGGGTGCACCAGGCCCAGGGTGCTGCCTGGTGAGTCCAGCATGAGCCCCCTTCTCAGCTTTCAAAGACATGGAGTGGTTCTGTGGCTTCCTGAATTTCCAGCTTCCAGTGGGGGCCCCTGACTTTCTTTCTTTCTTTTTCTTTTCTTTCTTTCTTTTTTTTTTTTTTTTTTGTGGAACTGGGGATTGACCTCAGGACCTTGTGCTTGCCAGGCAGGTGCTGGTGCCACTGAACTAAACCTCCAGCCCATGGGGGCTCCTGACTTTCATGGAGCCTGATTAGCCCAATATTAGCACAAACCAGGTTCCACGTATGAACCACTCCTTCAAGGGGCACCACAGCCCAGAGGAGGAGCTCTGAGCTTGCTTTCCAGTTGGAATCATCTGGTCGCACTCCAATAATTCTGATGTAATCAATCTACTCCAGGGCAGTGGTTCTCCCTGCAAGGCTCTGAGACCAGCAGCAACAGCAGCAGCATCGTTAGCTGGAAATACCAATCCCTGGGCCCCAGATGCACTGATTCAGAAACTGAAGAAGCCAGCAGCTTGCGGTAACAAGCCCTTCAGTGACTCTGATACCCATAGAATGCTGAGAACAACGGGTCCAGAACAAGACTCAGAGGTCAGTATTTTTTAAAGCCCCCATGGATTCTAATACTGCAGTCTGATTAGAAATCATTGCCCTAGGCCCATGATGGTGAACCTTTTAGAGTGTTCAATGATACAGACAGCCTGCTGCACCATGTATGCCATAGGTTCATTACCACTGTGGTGTAGGCCAATGGTCCTGAAACTTTGCTGCATGTTAAACCATTTAGAGTAGAGGAGGTGCCAGTAGTGGTGATGCTATAGATTCAAAACGTTAAAACCTTGATCTATTTCCAGTCATTTTGACTTAGTTTTGAGGTCAGAAAAGTCACAAACCTTTCTCTCCCCAGGAGAATGTCAAGGGGCACCAAGGCTGGGAACCAGTGGACACCCTCCATCAGAGGGAGCATGACCTGTCCTGTGGAAAGGAGGAGATGCAGGCATCAGGAGGATTATGCTGTTCATAACTCAGGGAGGAGAGTGAGCAGCTGCTGGCTGCCTAACACATGCCTGGTGTTGTGCTACTTGCATCACCTCATGTATTCTCAATCAGTATTGGTGGGTAGGCATCACCGTATCATTTCATGCAGGAAACCACCCGCACAGCCTGCAGCTCTTTCCTGCTCCTCTCTGCCTGTCTCTCAAGCTTTGCCAAAAGATCTCCTTGGTTGGCAGCTATGCTGCCCAGAGCTGGGGTCTCTCACAATCGTTTTGTCTGCATGGGCCTGATCCCACCATGTGATGGCTCCTTCCAAGGTGGTTGGAAGAGATTAGGACAAAGAGCCTAGCAGGCTTTAAGGTGGTGAGTGGTCATCCCACTTTCCCTTTCTGGGGAAGGTGATGTGGGAGATAGGGAGGCATCTGCCCAGGGCTCTGCTCCCCATGGGAAGTGCCAGTGGAGGAGCCAGAGCTTGCAGAAAGGCGGTAGATGGAGCCTCAAGCCCTGAGCACAGTGAGGCCCAAGCTGGGGAGGAAGCACTCAGCAGACCTGAGTACTGAGGCTGCCCAGCGACCCCATCCTGCCCTATCACCATGTTCCTCACACAGGACACTCTGTTGGGTATGTCGATCAGGCTAGCTTCTTATCACAGCCTTGACTCTCAAGGCTACAGCTGCCAGGACCAAACAATTTCACTTTTGGTGCATTGATTTCCCACTTTTTCTAAGCAACCTAACGATGAAGATGATTGGCAACATTTATTGAGCATTTCTATGCCAGGAACTCTTCCGAGTGCTTTTGAAACAGGAGTGCCTGATTTCAAGAGCTTCAGACAGCCAGTGAAGGTCCTAGATGACTTCACCCCACAGCCTCCCTAGATAACCCTGCTCCTCTGCCGATGTTTCAGATGTCCCCATCCCAAGCTGGGAGAGCCCTTTCCCTACCCATGACAGCCAGGGAAGGTGGGCCTGGTATGCCTGCAGGATGAAGCAGAAAATTTGCAGCTTGTTAGCAGGCAGGAGACAGTATGTGTGTGGGCCTGCTCCTCCTGTCTATATAAGCAGCCCTTTCATTACCCTTGCTGAGTAAGTCTGGGTAACCTCCATCCATATCCAGCTCCCTCTTATGGTGCCGTGTAGGTCCTAACAAAGTATACAATGGGAGCAAATCCTGCGCCCTTCTCTAGCCTCACGTCTTCCTCTAGCACCCCCTAACTGGTAGACTCTAACAGGGCACAGCTGGCAAGGCAGAAATGAGTGGAGTTTGCACAGACCTGGCCTTGGCATCCCTGAGCTAGAAGGGATGAGGTAGAAGAGGAGTTTGGAGCTAGGAGATATTGCTTAATAAGCAGCACATCTTCCCATGGCCAAAGTTGAGGCCTCATCTCTCATACTTCAGCCAAGATCCTCATGTCTTTCCTCTCTGTTTGATTCCCTGGCAGCTCTGCTATGCTTCAGGTTCCCATGTAGCCTTTGCTTCTCTTCCATGGGGTGCAGAGGGCCAAAGTCTCTCTCCAAGCTGAAGAAGCAATGCCTGCACATCATATGTCCTCTGCATGCAGTGCTGGAGACTCAACAAGCACTTATCCCCATGTCTGCAAGCCCTGGAGTCCCCATTCCATTCACCATGTGTGCCCAGTACTCAGCAAGCCCCTTCCCTGAGATGCACTTGGTCAGGGATAGGAGGGAGGGAAGCCAAGGACTTACTTTCCTTCATTCCCTTCTTACCCTGTCCAGCTCCTTCCCATCATTTTGCTCACCTGAGTGTGGCACTGACACCTTATGGAATTTGACTTTTCCAGAAATGAATGATTTGATTTCTCAGGAAGGGATTAAACATGAGGTAGGTTTTAGCAATATCAAAGCAGCACATCAATTAAATATCTGCCTGAGAGTTCTCTCTGGGCTTCCGTATTCCAAAAAGCTCACAATAAAATTAACTCCAAAGTTACTGAACTGAGAAATGTTCAATTACTGTCTTGTTGGTGCAATAAAATAAAAAGGACTGTTTAGGATTTAATTGGCATCCAACAACCTGTGATGGTATGTTAATTAGACATCAATTACTGCAGAGCACTAATTGACATTTGATAAGCATTCTAACTGATGACCAGTGTTTGCTCTGCTGGATTAAGTGCCTCGGTGGGCTGTGTGTGACAGCTAGGAGGGGCTTGTTCAGTGCCTGCAGCCTCCCGATGGCAGGGCTGTTTCTGATGTCTGACCCCTCTTTGGGAAATACTTCCAAGGGTCAAGCGATTGGGTTGTCCTCAAATGTCCTTGTGGGAAAAAGTCCTCTTCCCAATGGAGCCAGGCCTTACCTGTCTTGGATGTGGAAGAGCTTCCCTTTCCCTGCCTTCCCTTCTCAGCTTGCTTCTTTGCTTGCCACAAATGTGAGCTCAATTTCATGGTGCAAACATATCTGAGCGTAGTGTCTGACTCTACTACTTTTTCCTGGGTTCTGACTCTGGGTTTCATTTTCTTTCTCCATGCAACAGGTATTTGCTGTAGTCTCAGGATTGTTGATATGCAAGGGCTGGCCCCAGTTCTGGGCATGAGCAGGAGCTCAGTTCCTTTCAGTCTGCTCTTCTCTGCCCTCTCTTTCCCTACTGGTCTTCTGTCTCCATTCCTGGGCCCTGGCATTGTTCTCTGTTGGATCGTGGCCCTGACACCTTCCTAATCCTGCAGCTAAGTTCAGACCACATTTTGTCCCCATCAGAAACTCCTTGGATTTGTGATTTAAATGCTGTTTCCATTATTGGTTAGCTGTGTGACACTGAGTCAGTTACTCCCCTTCTTTGGTTTTTCTCTTTTATGTTTCAGGGTTAATAACAGCACAGTCAGCCCTCTGTTTCTAAACACATCCACCAATCCAACCGACCTTGATAATACTGAAAATATATTCAGGAAAAATTGCTTTGCACCAAACATGTGCAGATTTTTTTCTTATTATTTTCCTTAAACAATATAGAATAACAACTGCCTACATTGTGTTAGGTATCATAAATTATCTAGAGATGACATAAAATGTACAGGAGGAGATGCATAAGTTATATGCAAATACAAATACTATGCTGTTTTATATAAAGGACTTGAGTAGCCCCAGTGTTTGGAATCCATGGGGGTCTTGCCCTAGTTCCCCTGGATACAGAGAGACAACTGTATTTGCCTTTAGTCTTAGTGCAAGCTCTTAGGATTTTGTCTATGCTTGGTGAATGCTCAGTACATGTAGGCTGTTGCAATCATCAGTCTTCTAGGGTAAAGCCACCAAACTTGATTCTTAACCAAGCAGTTTTTTTTCAGCAACCAACTCTTGCATATATTCTGCCCTCCACCACCCTTTGTTTCCAGGTGGAAAGCTGCCAAGTGGCCTCATTCCATCTTCTTCCCTGCTTTCTCTTGGGGACTGCTGGGTCATTACAAACAGACCCTGGCTGCTTTAATGGAGCAGCTGCATAAAATGTGTGTATGTGTGTGTGTGCGTGTGTATGTGTGTGTGTGTGTGTGTGTGTGTGTGTGTATGCATGCGAGCATGTGCATCTGCATATTGGTGTAGACACTGATTAAGAGCCAGGGAGTCCTAGTTCTCGTACAGTATAAAAATGTGATTCTTTCTTTGCTCCCAGTTGGTATTCTATTCTAAATTATTACTTGGGAACCTGGATTGCTCATGGATCTAGGTCAACTCAATGAGAACTAATTTATTGAATGGCTAATTTGCTAAAAGACAACTCACCAGGACTTAATTTGCTGTAAGTCAATTTGCTGAATCATCAGATCCCTGAATGGCCAATTCACTGATAACTGTCAAAGACTCGACTGTGTTTAAGAGAGGTGGCTGCTGCTATTTGGGTAGCAGAACAAGAAGCACCTGTAAAAGACTGAAAAGGTAAGAAAAGAACAAGGCACATGTCTGTAAAGATAAAAGATAGGAGGCTACATTTCAGAGAGAGCCCATGTGTTCACAGTAAAATGATGTCTTATTCAGAAGCACTCTGCCTTTGAACAGTGTCTTAGTCACTTTCCTTGTTGCTGGGATGTGATACCTGACAGCCACAACTTAAAGGAAGAGAGGTTTATTTTGGCTCATGGTTTCAGAAGTTTCAGTCCATGGTTGACTTTCTCAGACACAGAAGCGGCATGGTGGAAGGGTCTATGGTGGAGGAAACTGCTCACATCATGGTGACCAGGAGGCAGGGAGTGAAGGGAGAAACCAGGAAGAGACAAACACATCATTCCAGGCTACACCCCCAGTGACCTGCCTCCAACTCCTAGCAAATCAACTATAACCCACCCATGATCCAAGCACCTTTCAAGAGTCCCAGCTCTGAACTCATGAGACTTTGGGGACACTCCAGATTAAATGATAACAAACTCTGACAAGCAGAAGAGTTCTACATCTGATTGGCCTGGCAGGCTACTTTGTAGCTGTAAGAAAGTGATGGTGAAACTAAAACAAAAAATAAATTCTCAATAAATTGACAACTCAATCCTTTACACACTGGCTTTGGCAAACTGATTCTCAGCAAATCAGTCTATTTCCTTCCACAGTACATCCTTAGCCTCAGCTGTAGTGATTCTGAAGTGGGAAAGGCCCATTGAGAGAGGCCATGCGTCTGGCCTTAGAGAACGGGCTGGTAGTGACATTGATCTGGCGTCCACATCTCAGTCAGGACTGGTGGAGTAGAGACTGGAGGGAGAAGGGGACCCAACAGCTTGGGTCTCTGGGAGGTGGTGGATTTGGCAATTAAGTCTGGCAGTTCTCTGTTCCTGAGGGCATGTTTAGAACCATCCCAGAAGTCAGACACTGCCTAGGAAGGGACTTGGAGAAGTTCAAAGGAAGTGACCTGGGCCCAAGGAAATAGGCAGAGCTCTGGGTCAAAAACCTTCTTTGACCTCAGATCTCCTGATAAGGAGTAAAATAGAATTGGCAGAGGCTGATAACAGATCCCAGAACTCAAGGTGAGCTAGGGACTCCAGGATATTTGAATGTAGGCTCACTTCGTCATTAAAAAATTATTGTGTGCCAATAGCAATAGAAAGAAACATTAGCTGATATATAGAACACTATGTCCCAGAACCATGTTAAACATTTATGTACATTAGTCACTTAATGGTAACAGCAGCTCTATAGAATGGTTCCCATTTTAATTCTCATTTTACAAAGGACTGAGGCTGAAAGAAATGAAGAAGTTTGCAAAAGAACACAGAGCTTACAGGAGTCAGAGATGGTCTTCATATCTAGCTGTCTGTGGCTCCAAGTCTATACTCTTGACTTAAACTTTGCCTTGTCTTCACACTCAGAATCAAGTTTTGTATCAGGTTCTGGGGACGGAAAAAGCAGGCCTACTTTATTTTTTTGCAGAGCTGTCATATGCAGTCTCACGCAGCTGCACCACCTCATCTTATTCTAGCAGGTCCTTCTATGTATTGTCCAGAAGGGTTTGGACCCTGGAAAGGTCTTAGCATGCACTGGTTATCTGAGCAGCAGGCAGGACTGGTCTCCTACATTCTACCCACTTGGCATCCAACTACCCCAACTCATTGGAGATTTCCCTTCCAGCAGGCGTTCTCTAACTCTTGCCGAGTACTTCTAAACAGAATAAGGCTAGCCTGGGAAGTGCCCAGGAAAGAACCCTGGTCAGCTAAAAAGCTAGCTAATGTCAAAGGCTAAATTCTGGCTACAAATGGTCTCATGTCTAGTTGCAGAAATTAGAACTGTTTGCTTAACCATTCTTCCTAAATGTGACATGCATATATTGTTATATACCAATGAAAATTTTCTCTGTTTTCTCCCCACTGGTTTGCTGTGTGTGTTAGTTGGAGTTAATTTTACAGCATTGTTTTAAGTTATCCAGGAGAGCAAAAGGAAATTATGAGTAAATGAAATGAAGAATAAGTATCACACAAATGTGGATATGGTAGCTAATGAGCTTCAGATCTCCCCCTTTGGAGAGAAAGACCCAAAGTTGCTAATTATATTAGAAAGAAATATGTTATCATTTGTGAGTTTACACATAAGCATCTTATCTTTGTTATGTCATATATTTACCTAATTATCCCTTTCAATCCATCTTTTTACATTATTTTATATAGTAGGATATTGAACTCTGCCATTCAGTTCATCATACACAAAATATCAATGCATAGAACCAGAGGGGGAATGGGCACTGCATGGTAAGAATAGATAGGAAAGAAGGTGAAATACTGAAGAACACTTTAGATCATCTCTGCTTCAAGAAAGAAGATGAGTACATTTTTCTGAGACAGTTTTATTACTTTAGGTGAGAATATTATTGTGATTTGAAAGATTAAGTATAGAAGAAGGTTATATGTTGATGTTGGAAAATTAAAGGGGATGGTTTACAACAGTCATTTCTTAATCTTTTTTGGGAATCCAAAGCATTGAATATTTACTATGTATGGGGACATTTCTTCCTTATGCATATTGGTGAGAGTCAAAGACCATCCCAAGTGGAAATTTCCCAGCTGCACACCTTCCCAATGAGTGGTACCTGGGGATTTGACCTCGACTTTGACAATCAGTTATATACTTTTCTAGACTTACAATTGGAAGCTAATGACATAGAAATATTTACAGAAGCATTTGGCATAGTTTGAGGCAGCTATACAAAGTATGAAAAGACAGATTTTCTAAATGTTACATTCAGAATCTAACACTCAAGGGGCTGATGGTGTTGCCTGAAATTTCTGTGCCTAATGAGAGTGACAGTTTTGGGTTCATGACATCAATCCTGTGAAGTAACCAGAAACCTTTCCCTGCTTAAATGCCTAATTCTCTGGCCCTCCCAGAATTTCCATTTCTGTTAATATATTTCTTTTCTGGTTAAACTAGCCTGCATTATTTATTTACATTTAAGAATTCTGATTGCTAGAGCAAAATTAACAGTAGATCAGTTGATCTTTGTATAATTATCCATCCATATTACATCCACTTATTCATAGTTGTACTTTTTATTTATTTATTTATTTATTTATTTATTTATT
>NW_004624841.1:2405550-2448099 GCF_000247695.1 Heterocephalus glaber | reverse complement strand
AATGTTCAACATCACTGGTCATTCGAGAGAGGCAGATGAAAACAACACTGAGATTCCACCTCACCCCACAAAGAATGGCTGCTCTCAAGAAATCAACCAGTAACAAATGCTGGCGGGGGTGTGTGGAGAAAGGAACCCTATTCTATTGCTGGTGGGAGTGCAGGCTGTTCCAACCACTGGAAAATCAGTAAGGAGATACCTCAAAGAACTTGGAGTAGAGGTCTCATTTGACCCAGCTATTCCCCTACTGGGAATCTTCCCCATAGAATTAAAAGAATTATACCACAGCAATACATGTGCACCCATGTTTATAGTGGCACAGTTTGTAATAGCTAAATCTTGGAAACAGCCCAAGTGCCCATCAACTGGAAACTGGATAAAGAAGTTGTGTTTTGTTTTTTTTTAATAAAATTGAGTACTCAATTTTATTACTCAGTACTCAGCCATAAAGAACGAGAAACTAGGGTCATTTATAGCTAAATGGATGCATATTGAGGCCATACTCTTAAGTGAAATAAATAGGACACACATCTGTAAATACCGAATAGTTTCTCTAGTATGAGAAACTGAAAGTGTAAATAAGGGTTAAAATGATTAAAATGAATAATTGACAATTTGAGATAGGAAGAAAAGTCCAAAGAAGTAGGGGTGATGGGAGGGGAAGGGGAAAGGAAAGAAGGGAAAGGAAAAATTATGAGAAAAGAAAAACAAATGGAAATGAAGTCTGTGTAAATAGGGAAGGGTGTAGGGGGTGAAGGTCACAGAGGCAATGGGGAAAAAGTAAGAACCAAGATACATCATATACAGATACAAGCACCCAGTGACAAATGTAAATATATTGTATATGCAAAATGTATCAGTAAAAGAACTGAAGAATAAAAAAAAAGATATGATCCCAGTTGTTGATTCTTTGTGCAAGTTCCTGTGTCACTGAGGTTTTGTTCATGAAGTCTTTTCCTATGCCAATGTCTTCAAGAGTTCTACCTAACTTATCTTCCAGCAAATTTAGTGTTTCTGTTTTAATATTTAGATCTTTAATCCACTTCTATCTTAGTTTAGTGCATGGTGATAGATATGGGTCTAGTTTTAATCTTTGTCTTGTTTAAATCCAGTTTTTCCAGCGCCATTTATTAAATAGGCTATCTTTCCTCCAATGAGGATGGTTGGCTCCTTTGTCAAAGGGCATGGATCCTTTTGATTTGTTTATTAAGTCATTTTTTCCATGACTGTGTTCCATGTAAAAGATTATTAGACACAAATAGATTAGGGAAAAATACCAGTTGAAGCCCACAGTTTACACAGGGAGGAAGGTCCAGGATTAGTAACACTGAGGAGGCCAAGCAGGTGGGAGTGTAAGAGCAGAAGTGTGCAGGGTCCATGTTGGGGAATCAGATTTGAAGTGAGGGCAGGTGTGTGGAGAGAGCCGGTTAATGATGAATGAGCATACCTCGATGGTCTCCATGTCATTGTGGCCACCGTGAACTACCTTATGGGTCCACTGTGATTTTCTCTAGCTCCTACTCAACAATACCGAGTAACTTTCTTTTCCTGTCACTTTGCCCATTGTACCTGTGTCTATGACACCACAGCTAAGATCCTTTTGAATTTGGGTCTCATTTTTTTCATCATTACCATTTCTTTTTTCCTCTGCCAACCTCTGTTTGCAGCAGGAAGGAATCCTGCCTCTGTGGGCACTTTCTCAGTGTCTGCAGATCTCCTCACTATGTACATAATCATGGCAATCCCTCGATGGAGGTTACTGTTGCACACGGAACACAGGTGGAAAGAAGCAGAGTAAGGACACATGCCAGCCTGGCAGTGAAGGCTGTGACACACTTTCAGTTACAGTGCTTCTATAGTGGGTCACATCAATAAGGTTCTGGCAGCCATTCAGCAGCTACTTCCTTTTATGAGAAGGTCAGACAGTTAGAAGGGCTTCTGCAGCAGGTGTTGGGTTGGGGGTGATAGGAAAAAGAAAGAATTTTTAGGTTAGATAGTATGAATGGGAAATTTATTGGGTATTTGTATTTAGAAATATTTTGTAGATTACATTTTCTGGGGAGAACATGAAGATATTAATTCAGCTGATGCAGATGAATATATCTAGGTCATTAATGTACCAAGAGGCAAGTGTGACAAAGTGGGCGAGGCTACTTTTTGAAAATTAAAAATGAATTTTTTATTACGAAAAATTTAAAAGTTCCTGAAGCAAGAGAAGAAATACTAGTTTTCTATGTATTCATCACATTTCTGCAATTATCAACCATAACCAGCCTTGTTTCTTGATTCTCTTTCTCTGTCTCTCTTTTGTGGTGTGGGGTAAAACCCAGGGCCTTTGCACTGAGCCACATTCCCAGTCTCTTCCCATTGTTTTTATTTTGAGACAGGATCTAGCTAAGTCGGTGAGCCACCTAGGCTGGGGAAGAGTAGAGAATTTGTGATCCTCTTTCCTCAGTCTCCCAGATACAGGAATTATAGGCATGTACCACCATGCCCAATTTCTTCTATATCAATAGCTAGTCAATGTTTCATTTCCCTGAATGTTTAATAAATGTTAGTTTTGCAGGTTGTTTGAAAGAGAAGACAATTAAGGTTCATATTATGAGACAAATTCACATTTGTCTAATTTGTCATAAAATAGTGGCTGATGTCTTTCGAACTTCCTTTTTTTATTCTTTGGATTTTGTTGTTGAAGAAATCTGGTCATCTCTCTTGCAGAGTTTCTCCCATTATTTTTTGTTGTAAGCATCCTCACAAGATTGGTCATATGGTTCTTATCCTGTATATTGGCTGAAAATAGAAGAGATTCACCAGATTCACAGGAGATTTTCTGACCTGGCTATTTCTGGGTGGTATGTAACTTCCAGTAGGCAGTCACTGATGCTCAGAGCCCAGGAACAACAATTCATGAGGGACTGCAAGATAAAAACCTTCCAAGTTTACCATTTTCTTCATTGATAAGCTGGAAAATGTCTTCAAAGAAAAAAAAACTTCACCTCATTGGCTATTGGATTTGCTCCGTGAAGTAGGAAAATATGCATTGTCACATAGATTTATTTTGTGACATTGGAAGTAATTGAAGGATCAGCTTGGGCTCTGTCCTAAGCCAAATACTGGAATCAGTTTTATTAGACATCTACTCTGAGGGTTCTTGATGCTGACCCTGATAATAAAAAAGTGATATTTTAGTTCCTGTTTTCTATTGTCATTGTTTGAGTCTTCAGGATTCTTGGAATTGGGCAAGACGTACATCACTTATTTCCTGAACATATAATTTAATAGCTTCAAAACATCATCCTTATTTCTAATAGAAAATAAAGGTGATGTTTGAGTCTTGGAGGAATTGTCTAATACATATCAAGTCTGCTTTGTGGGTAAGGCTGTAGTGAGCTGTGGAGGTGGCACTAGCCATCTGTGTTGGTGTCAGGGTCTGCAGGGGGATAGAAAGGAAGTGGATTCTGACATTGCCACTTACTAGCTGGGCGACCTTGGATAAATCAGCCGACCTCATGAAGTCTGAGTTTCTTATTTATAAAGAGGAATGCTAACATTTCATAAGGTCTTCATTGTTGGATGAGTCCATGGCATAGCACAGGCACACATTTAGCAGATGTGAAGTTTGTTCACAATCTGGATTGCCATCTGGATTATTGAATAAAATTGATAGTTTCAGCCTGGGAGCTTCTCTAAAGCACATGAAACTTGCTCTTGAAGCATCTTAATGAAGAATGATCGATTTGTCCTTTCACCCCTAAAAATACCTGGCAGGTCTTAGAGGTGAATTCCTCTTTGTTTCTTTGTTTTAAAGCCAGCATCCATTCTGACTTGTCTGTCCTTTCTTTCCCATTTCTTCCCTTCTCTGGCTTCCTCTCTCAGACTGTTACCTACCTCTCAATCTCTGTCCATTTCCCCTCTGCTCCTTCCACTGGAGTTGAACAGGACCATACAACACAAAGTGATATGAGTCTTGATATGTTTTTCATTAAAGCAGTAATACTACAAGCCCTGGGGATGTCCAGCTTGGGGAGCTTCGTGAAATTTCCAAGATGAAATCTCATAAATTTCTCTTGCTTTTCTTTTCTACAGACTCAGTGAATTTGGCAGCACCACAGCTCAGGGTGTTCGGACAGAGCACATTCTATAACAAATGTGAGTGGCTTGTGCCCTGTGTGCAGGGACAGTGGCTGGAGGCTTGGCAAGTTTGCTGCCTGGGTCCCCATTCTTTGTCTTTCTTGAAAACTGAAAAATGCAGTCAAATTCATGTTTTCCTAAACTCAAGGAGCAGAAATATTTTTTCAAACTCTACCTGCCATATGTATAGGTAGGGCATTCTTAAACCTGAGCTTCACATTTGCATGGTGAAATCATTGCATACACTAAGGGGTCACACACAGTTTACTTTAGTGTAATCTATAGGACTCTCAGACTACATCCATCCACCCATCCATCCATAGATCCATCCACCCATCTACTCATCAACATACATGTCTATTTGTTCACATATCAAACCTTTCATTAATGTACTGTAAAAGTATTTACTGTGTATAATATTTTTCCTGTGTTGTGCAGGAAACTATCTTAGGCATTTAAAGGTAATATTGGATAAGATTCACAATAATTCTTCCCTCATGGAGTTCACAGACTGGTAGGGAAGTGGGCCCAATTGTGCAGATCTGAATCTGCAATGCTTGTTCATGGAATCTTGACAGGACCCTGGCAGGAAGCTCAGGAGCTGGGGACACTGGGCTCTGACAATGACATTCACGCACCCTCTTGGAAGAACTGAGAATGCAAAGGCAATGGGATGAGTTGACCGTTCTTGGAGTTTGTGGAAGACTCCAGGATGCAGGAAACCATGATTCTTTTATTTCACAGTTTTGGAGACTAAAAAGTCTATGATGGAGGTGCTAGCAGGTTCAATGTCCTGAACACCTCATCCCTGCTTTCGGACTGGTCCCTTGAATGATGAGTCCTCACATGGCAGAACTGATGAAAGGGCAGGAAGAAGCTCATTTATAGGCCCTCAACTCCCAAAGGCCACAGCTCATGGTATTTTTGCAATGGGGATTTGTTTTCAACATGAATTTTGGAGGGGACACAAATGCTCAAACCACAGCCCTTAGGTCCCTAGAAATGCAGTGACAAGCTATAGGGAGCTTGCAGATTTAGAATATCCCAGGAGTTGAGAGAGCTCCTGAACAGGATGTTATGGAGATTCTCTTCTGCTGCACATCTTGCTAGGGCGAGGGTAGGTGGACTCCCAGGTCCAGCCTTCCATGCTTTGTTCTCAGGTAAGACCTTTCCCTGCTATATGATCTCTGTTTTCTCGGCAAGAAATCGGTGAATGAAGCATTTTAAGAGAATAGTGAACACCTATATATCTGTCACCTAGATTCAACAATTGTTAACATTTTGCAGAATTTGGTTCTTGCTCTATTTTATTTTCCCTGAACTATTTCAAAAGAAATTTCAGGCATCATAAAGCTTCACCTCTAAATATCTCAGCATGTATCTTTTAAAACTGAGAACCTTCTCTCACATAATCACAATACCATTTTCACACCTGGAAAAGTTAAAAATACCTAATAGCATTTAAAACCCAGCTCATACTCATATGTGTCCAACTGTTCTCTAAATATCTCTTCTTTTTTTTTTAAAAGTTCCAATTAAGTTTTGTGACTTGAAATGTCCATTTTTTAAAAGAATGTAGAAACCAAGGTCTCCCTTATGATGAAAATAAATAAATTTGCTCAAGGTCCAGCAAGCTGTAGGTACTGAGCCTGGAGTCCCTGGCCAGGGATAGAGGTGTCCAGGTCCACACATCCCATGATATCAGAGGTTCCTTGATCTGGATGTCATAGGCCAGTTGCATAACCAACAAGAATTATAAATACTAATGAAGGGCTGCTGATATTCTGTTTTGCCAAATGTAAACTTAAAAAACATCCATTATTTTTTATCATCATCATTTAACCTGATAAACTATATTTTTAATGACAATCAAGGACAAAATTTCAGAAAACAGAACTGTCTTGTAGGAGTCCAAGAATCCCAGGCCCAGAGAAGCCTCTGCACCCTTCAGTTGGGCAAGCTGGTAGGTGACAGGTCAAATACTCAATGGCAAGGGAGGGCCTGATTTGTGGTGACAGGGACATTTAGCAGGTCTGGAGGACCTCAGGGATCTTCATGTGAACTACTGTTATCCCTTCCCTCCTTCAATCAACATGTTACATAGCTGTTTTCAAGCATATAGCAAGGATGGAATCATTTTACAGTGTGACACTATTCCCACCAGCTGTATCCCACTATCCTCATTTATCTGGTGGTTTTAGCACATGCCCCGGCCTCTATGCTCACGTCCGTCTCTATGGTCCAAGCTCCCCCACTCCACACAGGGAGTGAGTCTGGACTCTGACCACTTCGGTGGCCAGGAGACCTTCCTTCCTGGTATAATCACCTCTGCTTGTGAGGTGGGTGGGACTGCAAGCTTGCCTCCCTCCCTGAGTGCCAGCCTCGGCCCATAGGTCAGATCCTCTCTTTTGGGCTCCTTGAGGTGAGTCATCTGTAGAAAGGTGGCCTCTTTCTACAGGGTCCTCATCCTCAGCTCCATGACACTGCAGACCTGGCCGAGGTAAGACATCCACAGCACCTGGTAGACCTGCACTAAAGAGTTATATCTTAGTCACTTTCTCATCACTGGGACAAAATACCCCAACCCACAATTTAAAGGAGGAAAGGTTTATTTTGACTCATATTGCAGCTCATGATTGGCTAGCCACAATGAAGAAAGAACACAGCAGAAGATCATGGTAGGGGAGAAGCTGCTCACCTCTTGGCAGCCAGGAAGCAGAGAGAGAAGGGAGGAGCTGGGGAAAGAGATGAACCATTCCAGGCCATGCCCCAGTGACCACCTATCTGACCAGGCTTCACTTCAGATCACCAAGCCAGCTGTAGCACCCCATAATCCAATCATCTCCTGCAAGCCCAGCCTTTGAATGCATAAGGCTTTTGGGGGACATCCAGGTATTAACTGTAACATGTTGACTATTGAATTTTGCTGACAGTATTCGAGAGAGGAAAGACATAAGAGCAGAGACCCTGATTTTCTGCCCTGCCAGCAACCCTGACTTCATGTTTGGGTCAGGTTTTCCTGGACACAGGCAAGACACAGAAAGGTAGCTACACCCAGGCCTGCATCTCTCATTTTTTCTTGGGACCTTGGACACCTTCAACAAGCAGCTGGGGTGGATGCTGCCTCCTAAGCCAGCCTTGTGCTTGGAAGGCCTGTTTTACCCAAAGTTCCTGTGAGTGTCTGAGCTTTTGCTTGTTTTTGTCTGACTGGCAGAGTGCTGGAAAGACTCAGGATGCCCGCGCCTCAGGTTCCCACCTGTCTGTGGGAGTCCAACCACAGGCACCCATGGGGACACCACTGGGGACCTGCAGCATGGGGCAAGGAGCAGGGCTGGGTGGAGAGGGGAGGAGGGAACCAGTAAGCGGCCTGCAGACAGCTAGCGTGGAGCTGGGGACAGCTCAGGTGTTCCTGAGAGGAGGCAGAGAGGCTGAGACCACAGGTATTCTGCTTCCTATATAGGGTGATTGGCCTTGGCCCTTGGAGACTCCTGGGACAGAGCCTCACAGGGTGCTGTATGGGAACTGGAGCCAGTAAAAGATGGAGCCCTGAATGCTGCAGGACCTTCAGTGAGCTCCTGGAAGGTGGGGCCCTGTGTTCCCTGCTGTCCTCTCAGGCCAACTCTTAGCACCCTCAGCACCTGCTGCCATGGTCCAGGGGGCACCACCTGCCACTGTGCCAGGAGATCCAGGCCACACCAAGTGGAGGTGGGTAACTCACTAGGGGAGGTTGCCAAGCAGTGCCAGACAGCACCTTTTCGCCCCTGACCTCCACGTGAGGTGAGCCTCCTTGCTTCCAGAGTAGCGAGCACACAGGAGAAATTACACACACACACACACACACACGCATTCGTACATGGACCACACATATGCACATCACATGTGCATAGTATGCACTGATAGCACACATTCACACCACACACTCAACACTTCATACACACCCCTCTACATAGCACACATACACTACACACATCACACATGTACAACACACATCATACACCACACTATGCATGTCACACACATTTAGTACAGACACATCATATATGTATATCACACCCATCACATTTATTGCACACCCATGCGTGTATACCATGCACACACATATCCCATGCACACACATATCCCATGCACACACATATCCCATGCACACACATATCCCATGCACACATATGACACACACGCACCACAGTCACACCAAGATATCCTTTAGGCACACAGAAAAAATACACAGCCACCCACACCCACCCACCCACACACACCACAGCCACTCATATCACATACACCACACTTACCACATGTGCACACCACGTACACAGCATACACACACACAGCTGAACATGTTCACATCCCATATCCACACGCAGAGTTGCCCTCTCTCTGCCTTTGCTTTGTCTGTCCCAGGGCTGCCTGTCGCCAGTGGACACTGACTCACACATACACAGAAACTACACCGAGCCACTGCAGCCCCTCTTCCCCAGCCTAAGCTCAGCTCAGCCTGAAGTTAGCAGTGAGCAATGTCTGAGACCCCAAACCCACAGATATGAGATCACTGGCAAGAAGGGAGCTAGTTTTTCCTCTAATTTTAAAATTTAAGCAGGTGTCTGTTTCGGAAAATTGCACTCTCCCACAAACAAAGAATCAGCCTCAGGGAGAACACGGACAACAGACAACAAAGAAATACTCTGCCGAGATAAAGCCCAAGAAGAGTGACTTTAAATACATCTTTAGCCAGATTTGGTAAATGCATCCCTGGGAGTTCTCTTCATCTTCAGTGAGTGTAACTAATGCCTTTCAAGAAGGCAGGAGAACTGTGAATTGAGTGACAATCGCAAATTTGCTAAAATATTATGTGCTTGCTGCACAGAACAGCAATCCCTTATTTGGGACAAAAGCAAACATACACTCTTAACAGAGGAAGAGTTTTTGTTGCATACATTTTATAGATGATTGGTTTTAGGATGCTCTGTGGAGTTAGCCCATGTAGAAGTTGCATGGCATCTCCAGGCCCTGCCATGCTGCTTTTTAGTGTCACTTGCTGATAGTCTTCCTTGCTCCAACTCTCAGTGGGTGACTGTTCTTCTGAGACCCTTTTGTCTCTGAGGCAGGTGATACAGGTGGCCCAACCTTCAAGGGGAGGCCTTGGTTCCTCCTTGGTGTCCTCTGGAGGAAGACAGGGACAATGGGAAGATGTATGGTCCTCATGATGGTGCCCAGTGATCTTGGTGCCTTGGCCCCACTCCCAGGAGTCCCTGGTCAGGTGCAGTGTGGGAAAGGAGAGGCTGTAGCATCTGAAAAGATACAAGACCTGGAATAAGTCTTCAATCCCCTGCGCTCCAGGAAGGAGGTGGCTGCCTTCAGGGCCAGATCTGAGGTTAGGGAGAAAGCTCTCAGCAAGAAATATCTTGGAGCCAGTCCCCAAGGTCCAGCCCCTTGAACCCCTCGGTTTCTTCACTTTACCTTTCTCTGGCTGGCCAGGTGCAGCCAGGCATCGTGTATTCCTGTTCCTGCTGTGCCATCCCCCTTTGGAGGTATTTGAAGGGTGCAAGAGACTTTGAGTCCTTAAAACTCTTGATTGCTTTGGAGTGGAAAAAGAAATGATGTCATAAAAGTGGGAATGATGAAGGTGTCTGGTACATACTAAGTACTCAGTAAACTTTCAGTGAAGGTGGAAGGGAGGGTGTTTTCATCAAAGGACATAAGAAGGGGCTGCCCCTTTGCAGTGGGGCTTTGCATATGACCATGGAGGCTGGAAGCTGGGCAGTTTCATGTGACAAAGCGGCTGGCTTCACCAAGCCAGCAGCCTTCTGTCCCCTCTGTGTCTTGAAGCGTGTGTGGCCCCCCTCCAGTGCTTTTACTGTGACACTGAACTTTGAGACTGCTCTGCAAAGTGGCTTCAGGGAATGAACTAAAAAGGGCTTAGGGGCCAAGGGAGGGAGGGAGGGAATCTCTGCACAAACCAAAACTGGAACCAGAGAGGAGAGAAAGCATGACTTCTGCAAAAATGGAAGGGAGACTTTCCAACCAGGAAGGAAGGACATTTATTTTGGATTTCTTCTGAATTTTCGAGATGTGTCAAAGGAGGAAACTGGCAGCAATTGTGTGCTTGTCTTCGTAGAGGCAGGCTTCTTGTCCTGGCTGCTGGGGAGACTGCTTTGGCTCAGAAATCAAGAGGATGGAGGGACTTGGTGTGTGGCAAGATTTTGCAGAGTAGCAATGAGCTTCTCCCAGTGCTGTCCCCAGGCTGCACACCTACCCTGTTCCTCCGACACCTGAGATTCAGATTGGATCAGGACTGGCTGAACATCATGCACTTGGGAAAGCCTACACCTTTCCTGAATTTGGAGCTAGCTTCTAAAGGATGTCAGTACTGAGCTGTGCCAGGTGACAGCTTGGCCGAGTCTTCTTCCTGTTCTCTTTTGGGGACCAACAAATATGCAGCTGCACTGAAACCTGAAAATCTAGAACAGGTCTAACATCTGAGTAAGGTCTTTGTAAGTGGAAAGCTTCCCAAGCCACAAAATGAAGCTGCTGAACTTGGGAAAGACAGTGTGATAGGAGGTTTCTATTGAAGGAGAAATGGCTCCTGAGTGACATCCAAACACAAAGGTGGGTAAGAGGGAGGAGTAGGGCCCTCTTGGGGCAGCCATGAGCTCTGCCACCTTTCCTTCTCTCCCTGGAGGTGGTGGTGCTTGGCTGGATGTTGCTGCCACTTTCCAAAGGGCACAACTACCCACGGTGGCTGTGATGGCTCCCTATCCCACACCTCAGAGAGCCCCACTGGAGTGATCCAACAGTGCTGGTGACCCAAATACCTTCTGAGTTGGGGCCGAGGTCAAGGTGGTCACCAGGTGACCAGCTCTCTGTCTCCTTTATACGCAGATGGAGTCCCAACTCTACTTCCTTTCCTGAGCTTCTTGGCACTTGCTTGTGGGTTGCTGGCTTTTAGGGCACCGGAGCCAACGCAGTCCCATTCTGAGCTCATAGCTGCTTAGCTAATCCATAAAGCAGCCTTATCTCCAGATTTCATCAAAACAGTTTTCACACAAACCCTGTTCCCTTCAGTTTTGCTGCACAGATTTATTTAAAGCCAGAACTTCTACAAATGCTTTAGTGGCTTATATTAAATCAATATTATAAATTAGAACTGTTTCAAAAATATTTACATACGAACTCATTAAAAGTAGTATCAACTTATTACTTGCAAATATGAAAATATTTGAAAAATTACTATGTTTTCTAATTTTAAATATTGGTGAGAGAAGTGACACTGTTTTACACTTTTGTAACTTTTTAAATATCTGGGTTAAGAGAGGACAGCTGGGCTCTCACTTCTGCCCATTCCTTTAATTGAATCGACTCCATAGGTGAAAGTTTAGCCATCATTTCCAGATCTCTGCTCTGTTTGCAATATTGCATGTCAGGCCGCCTCTGGAAAACTCCACTGTATTCTCATGCAAGAAAAAAGTGGAAAAGCCCTAGATTGCACCTTACTGTTATTAGGAAAATAGTTTTGACTTTGCAGACCCTCTGGAAACATCCTGAGGATCTCCACGGGTCCTGAAACCACACTTTGAGAACTGCTGATTGAAACCACATCCAAGTCCTGGTGTTGAGTTGTTTTCTTTCTCAGGTGAAGCCTCACAGGGTGTCTTACCTTGTACTGTGCCCTGCAAAGAGGCAGACCTTCTGATATTCCTGGGCTGTTGCTGTTTGAGGCCTCATGAGGCTGGAGGTTCTCGGTGGGCCGCGGTGAGCTTTGGCCACACAGGTTAGGAGAGGGGGTGATCAGTGAGGGAGAAGGAAGGACCCCTGAGGCAGAGTGGGGAGCTGAGCCTGAGGCTTGAGGCCTGGGTATGTGTGTGTCCTCAGCCACTTCCCCTCAGGAGACCTTGTTCACCTTGTCTGGACCAGGGACTTGGGCAAGTTCTTAAGATTCTTTCTATTGTGACAGTTGCGGAGTCTCTGATCCCAAGTCTCACATGACCCCTGTTGTCTTAGCTGCTTTGTTTCACCTTCCTCACGAGGAGACCATGACAGCCTGAGTGGGCAACTTCCAAATCCCACCACTCACTGATTTTGTAATAATAAATTTTATCAGTTTCTCTTTCATTACTGAGTTAATGAAAATTGATTAAAGTAGAAAAATTGGATTAAAAAAGAAAAGAAAAATGACAGAGATAAGCACTGAAATCTCCTCCCTACAGACAGTCCCTGTTGAGATTAGGGTGAATGTCTCTCGGTTCTTCTCCTCTACATACAGTGCATGGTTTGCCTTTGATGGATTATTTCTTCTTAGACAACTTTATTATGTGTCTCCCTGCAGTTGAATAAAGTTTGATCTCTCTGCTCCGGCACTTGAGGCTGTTACTTTCCAGATTGTCTTGAACTCTTCCCCTACTTGTACCTCCTTCCATCTCACCCCAAATCTGCAGCAAGCACACCCCCTCTGCTCTGTTAAAGCCAGTTCTCCAGCTCTAACCTGAATGGATTCTTCGAAGCTCAGAAATTGTGACTTGCTTATTCTCCACTTTGCTTCCTTGACATCTGCCATCTGTCCTTCCAGATTCTGACCCAGTGTCACTTCTGAAGTCTTGCCCTAGCTCCAGGCTTTTTGTCCCTTTCTCTCTGACACACTTACCTTAAGTGGCACTTTGTTCCCTGCTCCCTGAGCAGGCTGTGCCCTGAGGCTGAGCTCTGGAACTTAGGGGTAACCACTGATGGGGTTGAGCCTGTGTAGCAGGTGCGACACTGTGCACAATCTGGACCCCCAGCATATGTGCGTTGGCAGGAACCTGAGCATCCACAGGACTGATTGCTCTCACCTCTAGGGCTGGGAAAGGCTCCCAGGCAGGGCTGGGCAGCTCTGGCCTGTGCTGGTTGGGGTGACAGAGCTCCAGACCACAAGATGTCAGTGTTGTCTCGGCTAGAGGAAATGGCAAGGGCAGTGCACCCACTCCCAGCCTTCCTAGGAACTGACAGGTTTGAAGATGCTGCAGACTGGGACTGAGAGTGGATGTGGAGCAAAGTGGACCCAGGGAAGAGTGAGACTCCATCAGGGAAGGGCCAACCAGGGCGCTCCAGTGAGCGCTCCCAGTCTGCATTTGATGTGGGAGCTGGGTTAGTAAAATTGGATCAGATGCAGGAAGACCACTTATTATCCTGCCACTTGTCCAGTGGAAAGCCCTCGGGGGTCAGAAAGGGCCATTCAGTGGGTTGGGCCATGCCAGACTTACACTAAAAGTGTGTGTCTGTGAACAGTCTTTTGCTCTGGCTTCCAAGCCAGCAGTTAACAAGGTGCGGGCGGGGGGAGGCACTGAGTTCATTGCTGGTCATGACAGAAGAAAAAGAGGCACCTTGTTTTTCTGAAGGGGGATGACTGTCAGGGGACCACTGTCTTCATCTGGGCCTCCAGCTGCACAATGCCAGGCAGCACATCAGGGGCAGCCTCCTTCCTGTTGTGGACGACAGAGCGTCTGAGTTTTACCTCTGGCACAGAACATCTGAAGGACAGGAATCGGAAGGGTTCCCTTTGGGCCCGGCTTAGCCCTGCGACAGCTTGAAAACGCAGGTGGCCTCATGCTTCTTGAAGTTTTGAAATCTCAGACTTTCCATTTTCTCCCAAATGGGCTATCTCAGTTAGCCGTGAGCTCCCGAGGGTCCTCCTACTTCTATCTACTTCAAAGGCCAATGATTAGAAAGCTGTTTCATGGTGTCTCTTTTTACAGGAACTAAGATATACATATTTTAGTGAACAAAGCCAGAAAAAGTATTCTTATTGGTGTTCTCCTATTCTTTCATTAGTAAATAAAATTAGGATTACACCAAAAATGACTTTTAATGTTGCATGCAAAAAAAAAAAAAATCCAGTACATCTGTTAATTTTCCCTGCATTTTTTCTCAGCAAAACTTTGGCTGACCTGGATGGAACCCGTGGGCCCTTTTGATTCTATTCTGTATCCTAATGGGGTATTTTCCAGAAAGCCCAGCACTTCAAGTTTTCACAGATAATTCTGTGCTTTAGTGCAGACACTCTTGAAAACATCATCTTCATAATAAAATCCAAGTTGATTGTGTCATTTAATATCTTCTAAAGACATCACGGAAGACTTATTGAAGTTTTTAAAATTAAAATTAAGAACAGAAAAAAACCCCACACAATTGTTTGGAATTCACCAGATGTTAGGATGTGGGAACTGCCAAAGGAAGAGCCTCATTTGAAAATGTTGAAAAAAATATTTCAGTGCAAAATCAGTGAAATATGACAGTAATGAAAAGATGAGTAATGATGCAAAACAGCCCTTTACCTCTGAGTCAATGTTATACAAAAGCATCAAAAGCATCACAAATTTTCCCCAGCCATAAGGTTAAGGTTGGGTCTGGGAATGTTTAGGACAGGGTGGCAGCGGGGAGGAGGACATTTGCAAAGTGCTTACAGGTACCATGTTAGATGCTCAGGATTCCCAGTTGTTTACAATCTGTTTTAGATGTGAAAATATGGACTCATCTACATGGCTGTGGTGGGCCCAAGGCATGTAGTCATTTAGATTCCTACAGTTCTGTGCAGTCCCAGCTGACTTGGGGAAGAGGTGAGCCCAAGAGGCTAGCATGCCCCTGGAAATACAGACCCTAGAATCACAATAGTAATTACGTGTCATTCCCTTTCCAATGTGCCAGAGACTCTTCTAAGAACTCTAGTTACTTTAATTTATTTGATTCCTATAAGCTGATAAGGACAGATTTACTATATTATTATTATCATATTTAGGGAAGGCCCACTGTGGCTCAGAGAGGTTAAGTAAGTTTCTTAAGGTCACATAGTTAGTGAGAATAGTAAGCAGAAGAACCACGATTTGAACCTGAAGAGTATGGATCCAAAGGCTGTGTACTTGAGCTCTCTGCTATGCTAATCAGTGTGATCTGATTACCTCTGTGAAAGAAGAGTTCCAGTGGATCTATCATTTGGAGGATGTGCTTGAATTCTGAGGAGTGAAATTTTCCAGAAGGGCAACAGAAGGTTTTCTGCTTCTGCTATATCTGTAATGGTGCAGGAGGGGCTGGGTATACCTTTCACATGCCTGTCCTCTTCTTTCCTTTGTTTTGTTTGTTGCTAGTTGAACCCACAAAACCCAGAAGGAAAGCTATATCTCTGTGTGTTCATGTGTGCTGGGATGTGCATTGGTCACATTCCCACTGCTGGGACAAATACCCAGCATCCACAACTAAAAGGAGGAGAGGTTAATTTGGTTCATGATTTCAGAGGGTTCAGTCCCTGGTTGACTGACTCCAAGGCAGAAACATCATGGTGGAAGGACATAGTAGAGAACAGCTGCTTAGTTCAGAAAGCAGAGCAGGGGAATTGCACCATGGAGGAAGGGGCCAGGGACCAGATATAGTATTTAAGGTTAGGCTTTTATGACCTACCCCAGACACACTAAAAAGTGTGCCTTACTGATCCCCTAGGCAGCTCTCAAGCCAATCAAGTTGACAGCCCAGTTTAACTTCCATGGAATGTGTTAACATTAAGTTTAGCTTACCGGGATGAACAAGAGACATTTTGGGGGAGAATAGCTCTGGGGACAGGTGAGGTTAGAGGATGAGATTGGGAAAGGACATGTTATACCATTAAATGAAGCAAATATTGTAGAGTTTGGAGAAAGTGAAACAGTTGTGTGTTAGTATTTCAGTGTCAAAGCATAATATCTAAAAATATATAGTGAGCACATGTCAAAGATTGATTTAACACATTGAAGAAGGAGCCAGTAGAGTGGCAAAACTGTTTCCAAAGAGAATATGGGAGCCTGAAGCACGTTGTCAATGTGAGAGGGAATGCTGAGATGGAATTATATTAGATACCAAACTGGTGTCTAACAGTAAAATGTAACCTTTGGTTATCTTTTATACTGTAAAAAACTCATTCTACCAAATAAAAACCATTTGCAACTTATCAATATTCTAAAGTTAACATTTACCTTGACAGACTTCTAGTCTTAATCAATAGTAAATAGTAAATCACAAAAACATTTTCCCCTAAAATGTCAGAAGATCATTAGGTGGGCTTGCTAGACAGTGTAAGTGTGTGATATTGAATGACACAAGAAGTCTTTTTGGCTTATTTGCAAGCTTGACTTATATTTTTCTAAATACCAGAAGGCTGGGACTAGAGAGAAGTGGGAGAGGAGACATTGAAATAGGCAGGGCTGTTGTGGGTGGCTTTCAAGTTATGATAAGGCATGTGGACTACATTCTAGTGTAAGTCTTTGGTTTTGATCTAGGAAGTGACCTGACTTATCTTCCCATCCATCCATTCATCCATCCATCCATCCATCCATCCATCCATCCATCCATTCAACTAGCCATCTAACAAATATTTAATATATGTGTCAGCCTCAGAGTTGGGAATAGAGGAGTGAACAGGACAAGGCAGGCATGTTTCCACTCTTGTGCAGCTTACATCTAGTGGAGGGAGAAATATACTAAATGTGTCAACTCTCTGGGTGTGGACAGCTGGTCAAGAAAGGCCTCCAGATGGGAATGATAGTGGACAGAAGGGGATACAGCCTCGAAGGATCTGAAGAAGTGGATTGCAGCCAGAGAAAGTAACAAGGGCAAAGGTTGGAATGAATTGAGCGGGTCTCATAAATAAAAAGATAACTGGAGTGGCTGGAGCATGGGACAATGGGCTGGGCAGGGTGAGAATCCAAGGAGAGGCCCAGAAGGGAGTGACCTGTGGTCTGAATTCTTCTCTAAGAGTGATGGTGTTGAAGCTGGGAAAAGACAGGGGCACATAGGCTGCTTCTAAGGTTTAGTTAATATGAGTCATGCTGATATGAACATGGATGTAATATAATGTCTTTAACTCTTTTAGAAGATATCTAGAAGGGGAGTAGCAGGGTCAAATGGAATTTCTAGTTTTTGTTTTCTGAGGAATCTCCATACTGATTTCCAAAGTGGTTGTAACCACTTTACATTCCCATCAACCATGTAGAAGGGCTCCTTTTTCTCTGAGGCCTCATCAGCATTTGTTATTGCTTGACTTTTTTCATGATAACCATTCTTTCTGGAGTAAACTGGATCTAAATATTGTTTTAACTTGCATTTCTTTGATGTACTAATAAAACATAAACATTTAAAAACAGACAACCTCATTTCTGATTTTTAGTGGATAATTTTGGCTCCTGTCTGGAATATGGATTATGGGACAGAAGAAGAGAAGCAAAGAGATGAAGCTGGGTGTGCACTGGGGAGACTGTTGCATCATTCCTGGATGGGATGATGGGGCTTGGCCACACTGTTAGCATGGCTGGGTTCCTGTTTTTGACAGGTCATTTTGGCAGCTGAGGGGAAGGAGAGGGAGGTGGCTAGGACTGAGGAACTTTTTGGTGATGAGTTGGTAAGGATGTGGAAAATGGATAAATTGACTTGATGTTTGGGGCTTAAAACAATCCAGAAGCTGCTCTTAAGAAAGACCTCTACTATTAGAGAGAGGCTTTGTTTCCATATGCACAGTTTATCTGGAAGGGGCCAAGCTCTCATCCCAGACTGATCTTTCTATTCCCAAACTGAGTCTCCATATCCTTCCACACAAAGCAAAAGGCACCGTGGAAGGAACATTGGGTGGGCTGGGCCAGCTCTCTATGAAGGGACATGATCTCTGCTGGTTCTGGTCTCTCCTGAACCAAGCAAAGGTTGTTTTCACTTTTGTGCAACTTCCCTTGCAGTGATCTTACAGGCGCCTCAATGGTGGTGGCGGCTGAGTGTGTTAGATAAGCTGTGGATCCCAGAGCCAATATGTCATGGGGCAGCTTTTCACTGACAGCTCTGTCTCCCAAGCCCATGGTGCTCCACAACTCCAAGCCCTTGGGGGGCTGCTTTCACCTTGGTTTTGCTGTAAAGTGTCAACTTTGAAGGCCTAGGTTGGAGGGCAAAGCCAGAGAGGCTCATTCAAACAGTTTCTGGACAACTCTCAGCTTCTAGGCTTTCTTCTGGTTGGAGTTTTTAAACACTGGTCTTATGTCTGGGAATGATATTTTCCTGTTCCAGAGCAAGAATGGCAGGTGGTCATGAGCTTAGATGGCTTTGTATTTATGCAGGAATGAAAATGCCAGGATATGCAAACACAGGAGAGCCAGGTGAGGTCTCATTTGCTCTAATATGTAACAAGGAAAATGTGATTGTATTTCCAAGTTCTATTCTCTCTGGGTAATTACATGCAGTGCTATAGTTTCAAGATCAAAGGGTGACTCTTTGGATCTGCGTTGTAAATTAGTTCCTGCACTTTTTCAGCTAACTCACTGCTTCTGCTTGGGCTGTTGTGAGAAAGCAAGTGGGCCAGGAGCATGAGCTCTGGCCTCAGAAGGATGACAGAACAAATCCAATGAGGTGGGAGGCACCGATTTAAAACAAGTTGGTGAGGGAAAATAAGAGAATGGGAATGGAACATAGGACACAATCATTGAGTGTAGAAATCCAAGAAGAAAGATTTTCAGGAAAATTCAGCTTGGAAGCTGTTCTGTCATACAAAGGTTGAACCATCAATAGCCCTAATCCTCCATCCTCACATACCAGCCAAGAGGAGAAGGTGTTCTGTCACAGATATTTGCAGAGTAGTTTAGAAGGAAGTGTTGTTCCTGAAATCCCAGTAATTGCATGCATCTGTCACTGACAAATGGAAAACGGAAATAGCTCAAGAAATAGACTTACACTCGCTGAATTTAGTGCTTACAAGACTAACCCTGAAGCAATTTTAGATGCAGAGTATGAGGACTCTGCAATGAGGAGATTAGACCTGGTAGAGGAGACCAATGCGTGTGTGTGCGAGCATGCATGTGTGTGTGTGTGTGTGTGTGTGTATACTTGTGATCCAAGCCTGCCAGATGTGTTACAAACACAGGCATCATTATGTGCATTTGACCAGTATGGAATCTGATGCCCAGAGAAGTTAGCGCACTTCTGATTGCACAGGATAGAATCCACATCTGCAGGTTTCATAGGTGGGAGCTAGGGACAGCACTGAAGTGGGCTAGGGGAAGGGCAGAACAGACAGTGAAAGAGGACATTGAAAACATTACCACAGAAAGTGTATTCCTTGGCTTCTCAGGGCATACTCTAATGTATACCATTATGGAGATCAGAAAATATCAGCATTTCTCTGTAATCTTTATTGCTGAGTTTCTAGTACTCTATGAGATGTTAAGAAGTGTCCTGCAAAAGGCTTCTGTACTCAATGAAATTTGCGTTAAAAAATGATCCTTTAACTGGAGGACTTTCACAACCTTTAATAAGTGGTTATGCGTGGTGAAGAGATAGAATATGTTCTGCTTCCTAAATTTATTCAATCTAGCTACCCATCTTTTTAGTGGATGGTCTCTATGTTTATAGCTACATCGATGTATCAGTCTCTTTCATTTATTGAATTCTATATACATTTCATTCTACAGAGTTGATTCAGATTTTTTCTTTTTCTTAAAAATATTTCATATGTTTGGAGATTAAGAAATTTTTTGGTGGTACAGGCAAAACGGAAGAGGAAAGGAAAGGGAAAAGGGCCTGACCCAGGGTCAGCAGTTTTAGCTGTACAGGAAGAGGATCTGCAGCCAAAAGAAAAAACAGGCTATCTAGAGAAAATGATGTCGGGTGACAATCCAGAATAAGGGGATGTTGAGAAAGACAAGTTGCCATGCACATGACTCTTTCAGGGAAGCACAGAAAAGATGAGCCGAACAAAGAAAGGTAGAGGAGGTGGAGCTGCTGTGGCAGGACCGCTCATGCCCTCGAAAAGGGACCACATGTGAACTGCTTCTCTCTGTGGAACACCAATAGATTACTGGCCAGAAAGAGGGCAAACATGCCGAGGCTTGGCAGCCAAGCAGATTTACATTCAAATCCTGCTGAGCAATTCCTGGTCTGTAACTTTGAGTGAATTCCTTCAACTCTCATCTCCTGCCTGCTCAGGATGGTTGAGAGGGTTTGATGAGATTGCATCTGAACATAACTTCTTCCCCTTGCAGGGGATGGACCCAGGCCCCAGTCCTCATCTCTCTTCCTCATCCTTTGCATGGGGCTTTGAGTCTCTTTGCCTCATTTGTTTCCTTGCCTCCCACCCATCTGGCCTCATCTCCTTCTTCAGTCTCCTCCTTTCTCTATCTTGTGCTCAGGGCTGTTCAGATGCTGAAGATTCTGATCACTGCTTTTCTGATAACCAGAGCTCCTCTGCTCTGAGAAGGACTGTGTCCTCACCCTGAGCTGGAATCTGGGATTGGGATTCCACAGGTAGGAGCAGCTCTCCACACAGCAGGACACAGTCTCTTGGAGGCTTTCTCAGAATGAAGGAGGGCAGCCCAAAGTCCCTCTGGGGTGTGGTAGCTGCCTATCCTGATAGATCTGTTTTCCTTTGCAACTTTATATGCTGCCAATCAGATTTAAGGAGAAATTCTAACTCCGATTCAATAGACTTATTTGCAATGTGACATTGGGAATTTATTTTAATTTTTTGCTACTTGACTGCTTGTTACACATGCTCTTTCAAAATGTGAATTAAATCTTCCATTGTATACTTCTTTTATGTCATTATACTACTTAATGTTCTCTGCTACATCTGAGCAGAAAGCAAGCTGATGGTCTGAATGGTTGTCAGCTTTTGGAATTCTGGACAGATGACTTTAATCTATCTGGATGAACAATGAATTATTTAGAAGTACTGCTAAGAGGTTAACCTTGGAGAACATTATGCTTTTAAAAAATATTGAATGAGTAAATTTTGAAGATTTATTATTTCCCCTCTGATTTATAAATATAATGTATGCTCATTGATTTTTGTGTTTCTGTGTTGCACTCATTATAAGTTCAAAGATTTTTTAAAAATTAATTTTATTGGTACATTTTAGGTATACAATATGATGACAGTCATCATTGGAAATTTGTACCTTTACATAATCCATCTTGGTTCTTATTTTTTCCCCCTTCCTCTGCCCTCCCTTCAACCTCTCCACCCCTCCCTATCTACAAAGACTTTGTTTCCATTTTCTCATATTAATTCCATTCCCTTCTTTCCTTTCCCCTACCCCTCCCACTTCCCCTTCCCCTTTGCACCTTTTCTTCCTATTTCCCAATATCTATTATGCCTTTTGATCCTTATTTACACTTTTAAGTGAAATAAATAGGACAGACATGTGTAAATACCAAATAGTTAATCTGGTGTGAGAAACTGAAAGTGTAAATAATGTATGCTCATTGTAAAAACTAGAGATGCAGAAGAAAACTACCATTAAAATTAAATTATGATACATTTTCTAAGTCAATCTGTCTGTTTCTCCTCTTATAAACCAACAGGTGATTAAACTGAATACATGGGTTCAATTCATCTATTTAACATTATATTTTGAAGAATTTCTTACTCCATTAAATAATCTTCCATTCATTATTATAATATTCATTTTACTACATGGATACACTGCAGATTATTTAACTTACCTATTACTGCTACATATAATTGGATATTTAGATTTCTGCAAATTTTCTGTATTGTAAATATCACTGTGATGAACATCACAGTACAGATCCCTCGTCATTTTCTTAGAATTATTTCCTAAAGAATATGACACACACTGGATGGAGCTGGGGTTCCAAGAGCCTCTCGGGAAAAGTAGTACCAATTTTCATCCTTATCTCAGACAGATGCCCCTTCCTTCGCGCTCCACTGAGCTGCGCCCAGAACAACAGGAAGCAAACAGAAAACAAACAAATCAACCTTGCCAGTTTGATGTGTGAACGATGTCGTCTCATTATTATGTTATGTTCCATTTCTTTGACTTCGCATGAGCTTGACTGTTTTATGTAGTGTTTACTTTCATTGATTTTCTTATAAATTGGCTTATTCATGGCTGCTGCCCTGTTGTCAATTGGAGAATACACAATGATGTAGCAGCTTTCTCTCTCTTCCTTATATGTGAAATATACTAACCTTTCATTTGATTATAGTTTACCCATAATTTTCCCAGTTTGTCTGTAACCTTCATTTTGTTCACAATACTTTTAGATGTTCAGAAGCTTAAAGATCCTATGGTGGAAAACTAGTTAGACTTTTTCATTTATTCTTCTTTCATTTGCTATATGACTTCAAAGAACATCTCTAAAATCAGAGAGCTTTTCAGTTTTCTTTTCTTTGATGGTTTGTTTAGTTTTTTAGATTTAGCATGTTAATTGTTTGGACTTTATTTTAGTATGTCATATGAGGTCAGGATCCAATTTGTTATTTAAAATGTCCCAAGCATTATGTTTCTCAGTATTACTTATTAAATAACATTCTTCTTTTGTACTTGTCTCTAAATCCCTCCCTTTTCATGTAAGTAGTATTTATAAATAGATGTAATGTTTTCTGAGTTTGTCAATTTTTCCACCTGTTGATGTCTTTTAATTTTTCATTAGTGTAACATTTGTGTGGCTGGAAATACACTTCTTTATGGTACTTTTCTCTTAAAAAAAGATACTTTCCTCCTTTAATATTGTGATGGAATATATTCATCTTGGCAAGTTCCTCAGAAACTTTATTGTAATTTTAATTAGATTTCTACAGAGGTGCAAAATAGAGCTGGGGGTGTAGTTTAGTGCTAGAGTGCTTTCCCAGTATGCAAGAAGCCCTGGGGTCTATCTGGGACTGCGAAAAAGAGAAAAATAATTGTGCCCTAACTTTTGCACTTAATTTCTCGTGTATATTTATGATACAAGTGTCTGTTACTCTTATTTTTTGGTCCCAGGGATCGAACTCAGGACCTTACGCTTGCAAGGCAGGCACCAGCACTGCTGAACTAAATCCCTAGCCCAAGTGTCTGTTATCTTTGCAGAAAAATTTAATAACTTTCTTCACATACCTTGATTAATGGAACATTACATTGTTGGCATTATAAATGATTTTTTCCCCAAATTAAGTTATCAGCTTTGTTTCCTGGTATATAAACACCTAAAGGCTTATGCGTATTTATTATGTAATTATCCATTGTATCGAACTTTTTTACTGGTTGTATAGTTTTTTGGTTGCTGTTGACCTTAAAATTAATTATGTATTAATTATGTATATAAAATTAATTGTGTATAAAATATTTAGCTATGATATTTTTATTTTCTCATTTAAAAATTTTTCTTATTGTACTGATTAGGAATTACCAACAATGGCAAAATAATGACAATTTTGGCTGGCATTTTTTTCTTGTTCATTTAATGGAAATGCCTCTAAACTGAATCATGAAGAATAATGTTGTGTTTTGGCTTGAGGTATATAATCTTTGTCAGATCAAAGAAATATGGTTTAATTTTAAGAGAAGTTTTCTTCCCCTACCATGAATACAATGTTGATTTAATCAAATATTTTTTCTGCTTCTGTCCAGGTAATAATATAGTTTTTTTTGTGCAACTTATTGAGGTACCATAGCATTTTAATAGATTTATGAATATGAAACATTCCTTGTATTCCTGGACTATTCTTTATATAGTCATGTTGCTTATTTATTTGACTATATTATGGATTCAGTTTTAAAAATAATTGTATTTATATTTATAATTGATTTATGGGTTTACTTTATTTTGTACTTCATTCTCAGCTGTTTAGAAGGTAAACATTTATTTCTTAAGAGGTTTGAAAGAACTTCCTTGGAAAATTATCTATGCCCTTGATTTTGTTTAGACTTAACTCTTCAGCAACATTTAAACATTTTTCTCTGTCTGTGAAGGTTTTAAAACATGCTAAAATTTAGTCTTCAGTCAGTTTTGATACTTTCTATTTGTGTTCTAAACGTTTCTGATCTCTTTAAGATTTCTAAATCTACATATGTGGACTTTTGAGAAATGCAATTATTAAACATTTCTCTCCCTTTTCCCTTGGTTTTCTATTTCTAATGTTAGGCATGGGTACTTCCCTTCCCTTTTTTATTACATATTTTATATTTCTATTTCACTTGATCTTAGCCAAAAGGCCAAGAAGCGACATATATATTCCTATTTCCTATAGAGATTTCCGAACAGGAGGGTTGATAGCATCTTCATCCTGCTCGTACTAGCTTTTAGCGTGATGCAATGCACCATAGCTCACCTGTTCAGGTAGGGAGATTTAAAGACAATTTTCTAGTTTTAACATAAGTAATTCGCCTCAAATGGAAATGTAGATGATAAGGACTTTTGAACAATAGACCTGGACTGAAGATGACTCTAACAATGCAAATACAAGAACAGCAAAACACAAAAACCAAATAAAACCAGGAAACAGAAGCACACACTTCTCTTGCTGCCAACATCAATCTTTGTCAGTTATACTAAGAGGAACAGCAATGATGATGGAAAGGCACATAATTGGAAGTGTGCTTGGGTACAGACAATAGCTGGAAATGCCATCTCCAGGTATCAGCAAGCCCTCACGACAGCAAAGCCTTAAGAGCTAAGCATTCATAACCTGAAAATAAGTGTTGGTAATTTTTCAGCCATGTTTAAGTCATATAATATTTATCCAAATGTATTAAAATCTAAAACTTTATTGAGATTTCTTTATTTGCAACAAACAACAACAAAGCACACATCATAGGGAATATTCTTGTTCTTCCTTCCATGCTAAAAGTCACTGGCATTTTATTCAGAAAACCCTATCATACAAAACTAAAAGAGCATTCCTTTGTCAGCAAAAAGTATTTGAAGACAGTTAAAAACCATTTGTGTTAGTTACTTTTCTCTTGTTGCTGAGACAAAATACCTGATACCCAAAGTTAAAGGGTGAAAGGTTTATTTGGCTTACAGTTTGTAGAGGTTTCAGTCCATAATTGACTGGCTCCAAGGCAGGGTGGCAGAGGGGCAACAGTTCATGGCAGTGGAAGACAGCAAAAGCAACAAGGGACCTTAACAGCATCTTTCCACCCCCTTTTTTTTAACTTATTCAGACTACTTGTGGCAGGTAGCACTCCTGTCCTTAATCCTAGTGCCCTTGGGCCTAGCCCCACCATGAATCAATCACACACTCTAAATTCACCCACCTCTGAAAAATCATGAGGCTTTGAGGGGGACATCTAACCATAAGCCATAACACTGTTGCTATATATATATATATATATATATATATATATAAAAGAATCAAATTCTAGAACCAATTTTCTAATATGGAAGATGGAAGTCTGGTTATACTGTATATAGTTGGGTATTTGTACAAATGCCTCTAAGATGTTTCAATTTAGCGTTTTTGCTAGATGATCTTTCAGTAATTTCATGCACAAAGCACACACATTGTGTGTGTTTGTGTTTAGCTATTCTAATATATTTTTCTAAATGTACTACTGAAGATAGTTTTTCAACAGTACATTGCTTCTTTAATAACAATTTTTAAAACCCTACTGTTTTATGGAAGAGGAGCACTCAGGACTGGATTGTGGTGTTACAGACCAAACAGCTGTGTCTTCTGTAATAAAGCAGGTCCCAGGGCAGTCACGGGTCCCCCACGTGTGACATCTACCCATTGGCTCTGTCTCTGTAAGGAAGATTACCAATTAAGTTCTGACCAGAAGGGCCATTGAAGTAATTTTTAAAAAGTGGTGGCTTCTTTATAACACACTGCGGAAGTCTAGAGGGATGCTGATAATGTTTGTACCCCACAGGGGAGAGTTGCTCAGCCCTTGGCAGAATGTTTCAAATATTTGTTACACTTAAATATAAGCAAAACACATTTTTTTCTCATACAGAAATATAAGTAATCCATATTTGAAGACTGTTTCTTTTCTTTCAAGGAGTCATTTTTGAAGAAATGAACACATTCAATCTGTCCCTTCAAGGTAAAGGTAATGTTTAACAAGTGAAAATCTGGTTTTTGACAGAAACTTGTGTGAAGGAAGGAGCATTTTGAAAGCAGATGTCTGGAACGTTTCATTGTTACATGATTTTGCTACCAAAAACAATACATGTCATTTCCAATATGCTCACATATGCATACCCAAGACTCTCAGAATAAAAAAAAAGTCTAACTTATTTAAAAAACTGTTAAAAGAATTTTGTTGTTGAGCTTATTTGGTTAAAAAAATCAAAACACATTACCTTTCAATTATTTGGCACAAATAACCAATTGACAGCTGGGGATGATGGAAATGAATTTCAGCAAAAAACAAAAACAAAAACAAAAAACCTTTGCAGAATGGATTCAGAAAATGCAGCCAACAATGTGATGCTTCTATGTGGTTCTGCGGGCTTTTGTAAGCTGCTTTTTGACTATGGAGTCCATTAAAACTAAATATTGACATGCACTGAATTTAGAAACCAACTCTTGAAAAATGTCATGGAGCCTTTTAAAAACCAGTGCATTTAACCTGTGTATTTAACCCCATTGCCTTTTCAAGGTGATTTTATGCCAATGCAAGGTCATGTAGATAGCTGATAGATGTAGGATGGATGGTCTAACTCTAAACTATTTTCTCTGCATCTTTTATCACCGGTCACCGAAGCCACTCTTGAAGTGCAGTTTGGGGACCTCTGTTTACTTCCTTATTTATTTAGGTTGCTGTCTTAAAGGCATTAAGTGGTAAAGAACCTAATATAGTGTCTATTTTTAGATTCTACAGATTTTGCTTGATTTCTTTTTAACATTAGAATGTCATTGTAAGATGTATTGTTACCAAAGGCAAAACCAATTGTATTTGCTAGGTTTAACAATTTTTGTTGGTTAAAACATTATACTGATTGGAATTTTTGTTGATTTAGAATTTATATTGTTTGAAATTTTTGTTGGTTTGGAATTTAGATTGGTAATAGAGGCACTATGATGGAACGAATGTCCTACTTCTACTTCTGTTGTCTGTTTTACTTTTGCCTGATATTTTATTTTTAACCTTTAAATATTACACTTTGTTTTAAATTCTTGGAAATAGCTGGCGGCAGCACTTTCTTTTTGGGGCTTATCTGGCCATCTTTTTTTGCTTTAGGGTGGTAATTTAACTGATTTATACTTATTGTCAACTGGATTTTCAATGTAATATTTTTATGCCTTGTCTAAAACCCTACCCATTCCCAATTCTTTGCTACCTGTACTGTTTTAATTTGACTCTTTTCTTTCTCCTGTAGTAATTTACAGGTTCTGCAATGTTTTCTTAATGTCTATAAATAAATATATTTACTTAAAATATCTCATTATAGTTTCCTTTAATTGTCTGCATCAAAAATACTGTCCCTTAAATTCCATGTTTTAAAAAAAGATTTCAATTAAGATAATTATTATTAGTTTTGTTAATGTTTCTCTTCAGGTTTAGAATAAATTTTGGCATTTCTTTGAACCATATTTATAATAAAATTCAGATAATTATTTACTCACAGAGTGTCACTGTTAACTACCAATTTTTTATATCTTAGTTTCTCTGCTTTTGAATTTCTTAGTTTCATTTCTGCTTAGATTGTTGCCAATGCATTTAAAACAAGCTGTCTACTAAGGATTTACCACTCATCTGTGCCTGAAAGGAAAAGCTGAAGCATAGCTTAATATTTTATTCTTTTTTAAAACTGCCAGTTGTTTTTCTGTGCCTTTATGTTTATAGAATTCTTTCTTTCTTCTCATCATTTTGAAGTTACCAGAATATAGTTATGTGCCTTTCTTTTGCATTGTTTGATTTTTAGAGAACAACTTTAATCTGAAATATTAGAAGGGGTTGCTTCTATCCAGCAACAATTTTCTTTTATTATATCACTGATAAATGTTTATTTTCAATGTATCATGGTTCCTTTGAGGTGCATTATTTATGTCTATGTGGGTCTTCATTCTGTGTCATCTATAAATTTCATCTTTTTATTTCTTTGATTTTTCTCTCCATGAAGAGAAAGGATTCTGAGCCCTTCCTCCTCATTTCTGGCTTTTTCCTCTATAATCTCCAAAGCAATATTAAATTCAAATACAATTTGTTAAAGCTTTTATATCTATCCCTTAACCAGGTCACAGTTCTCTTTATTTTTTGGTTTATGGATTCTATATTTTCTTTAATTTAAATGAAAACCCAAAATATGTTATGTAAAAATATTTTTCTAAACCACTAAGATATTTTTTCTTCCTGAACTTCAGAAGCTATGTTCTCTTTTTTGGTGTGTGTAACTATAATTATTGCTGGCTTTTCCCTTTGGAAGCCCGCGGGCCTGGTGCTCCGTCCTTCCCTTGCTCTGATGGCCAGAACTTGGTTCTCTGATGCTCTTTCTCAAGGTTCTGAGGGGATAGACATAATCCACTTTCAGGGGCACTGAAACAGCTGTGGTTTCCAGTTTTCAGTAGGAGTGGCAGAGATGACTGGCCCGGGACACTCTTGTTAGGCTGGATGGTCATTTGTCATTTCCTTCATTGCCCAGTAGTTATGGTTTAGATCAAGCACAACCCCAAAAGTCTCATGTGTTCAGAGGTGGCCGTTGAAAGGTGATTGGGTCATGAATGCACGATGCTCACCAGTAGATTGGTCCATTGGTGAGTTCAGAGCTCAGTGTGCTGTTAGGAGGTAGGCCTGGTTAGAAGAGGTGTGTCACAGGGTCCGGGGGCAGGGGTATATTTGGAAGGCTTATCTCCCTCTCTAGCTCTTCCCTTCTTTCTCTGCTTCCTGGCTGCCATGAGGTGAGCAGCTTTAGTCCTCTATATCCTTCCACCATGATGTTTTTGCCTTGGAGCCAGCCAGCCAGCCCTTGAGCCATGAGCCAAATCAAACCTCTCCTTTAATTTGTTGATGTCAGGTATTTTGTCCCAGTGATGGAAGTGACTAACATACCAATGTATGGTCCTGTTGGAGGAGCTGAATTAATTTCCCACAATCAAAGTTGAAAGTCAGATATAAAGTCTCAGGCCTCACAGAAAGCTAGGACCTGGTCATAGTGATGAATTTATATGGACTTTTGAAATGAAGTCCAGTGATTCCAAGATCTGGGATATCGGAGCATTCAGTGGTTGCACTGGTGACAGCCATGGATGGTCTCCGGGGGAAGGAGGGATGGTGTTGGGGTAGCTTCTGGACGGTGGTCACTTGGTGCTGGTGTGATAGTTCACTACCCAGTGCTCAGCCCCCATAGGTGCTGAGGTGCCATCTCAAACCTTGTTCTATGGAATGGGTTCACATGTTTCCAATGGCACCTCTTCTCCTTGATCCCAAGCATTTTCTGAGCCCAGTTCTCCGATCTTTCTGTCAGTTCTGCAGCTCCAAAATATGCTGTCAGTAAATTTATTTTCCTTTAAATCAGCCAGAAGTAATTTGTCTAGCATTTAAGTAAGGGACTTCCTGATTCTTCTGCAGCCTGCTCTCTAGTCTCTAAATTTGCTGGCTTCTGCGCCTTTCCAACACTTATCTGCTAGCTGCCTATTAAATCTAAGTTTTAGGTTTTGCTTAAGATAACCGCAATTGCTTCCCATTTAATGCAACCAAGAGCCCTGACCAATAACATATGTTTTTGTACACACGCTGGTGTTTTCCAGGTTTACTTAGAAGGTGAAATGTCTGTTCAGTTCTGGTGTTTACTTCTTAGCTGGAGGATTCATTTGCTTTGATTATTTCTCATTTATTTTGCTATTAGAATTTCATCTGCATCTAAAGCCATGGGATGATTGGCATACACAGATCCCAACCACACTTTCTGGGGTTTACAGAGTATGTATTTAGTGCACATCTGTTGAACTAAAAATAATCATTTTGATTCCATTTCTTTGTTATTAGCTGCAAAAAAGGAAATTTTTCCTCTGATAATATGAGTGAAGGATAGCTGTTTGACTAGAAAACAATAACAAAGAACACATACTAACCCTTTAGCCTCTTTACCCCAACTCCACGTTCATTTTTGTTTTGCCTAGTAAAAATTTTTTAATTTTTTGGTACTGGGATTGGACCCAGGTCCTTGAACTGAACTGCATCTGCAGCCTTTTTTATTTTGCGACATTGTCTTGCTAAGTTGCCCAAGCTGAGTCGAACGTTCTATCCTCCTGCCTCAGCCTCCAGAGTAGCTGGAATAATGGGCATGTGCCACTACACCTGGCCCCAGTGAGTTCTTTAAAGCCTTGCCAGTGCCTACTGCAGACTACTTTATCATGGGTAGAAAATTTAACATTAATCCATCACTACTTCTGGTTCATGTGACTGAAAGTTAGTGTCTTTGAACTCGATTGTATAGAAACTCTCTGGGAAAGAAAGGTGCTGCAGATGTGGAGAGGAAGCCTGTTTGTTGCCTGACTCTACCAGCCTCGGAGAGCAGTTCCATCTCCCTCTGGTGGTGGCTTCCCTTCCGGTCATCAACAGTTTCCACTATTTATGGAAGGAGTGTGCAGTATGGACAGAAACCTTCTTTCTCTTCTTTGGGCTAGTAGACAATCTTCTGCACAGTTGGCAGATGTTTATCTAAATCACAGTTTCAATTCTTGTCCAGATTTTACAAATCCTTTAATAGTGTGTACTTTTAGGAATAGTTAATAAAAAGGTGGAATAGAGCATTAGATGCATGAAATATGTCACGTTTCAATTGGCACAATCTGTTCTATACTGTTGATAGAAATTTTAAGCATTTTGAGAACCTAATACTGTTAACTCTGAAAAAGAGCATATACAGGTGATACCTCGGTTGTTGAATGGCTCCAAGCTTGACCTTTCCAGTACACGAATAGCCTTGAATAGCAAAGTTCAAAACAATCTACCTGGTGTTTGCAACTTTGCTCTATAGTTGAACCAAAAATTTGACTTGAAAAATCTGTACCAGCCAAGCGTGAGTCATGTATCGTGCCTCACCATGGACACAACGGGGTGACACTTCAGTGTAAAGGCTGCTGTCAACTGGACAAATTTTTAGTGAGAAAAGGTAAAAAAGGACTAAGAGAAAATACCCTAGAAAGTGTACTGCCAGCAGTCACTATGGAAGGAGACCCTCCTTCCAAAAAATAACATTTCTCCTCCTCCTCCGATTTCTGTCCAGCTTCCAGTATGTCAGGCAGTCTTCAAGTCAAAGTAAATTACCTGTACAAAAATTTCTAAAAGTTTCATGTACTGTATTGTGTTTTGATATTTAATATACTCTATTTATTGTGTTTAGATGTTTTAAGGGGTAGTTCCACAACCTAGGCTGTTGACTTTGTGTTAAAGTCCTGGCAAAATGAATTTATAAATATAATTTTTGGGCCTCAGAACCAATAATTTGGTTTTCCATTACTGTATTTCTTATGGGAAAATATGTTCAGTTCTTGAACTTCTCAGTGTTCAAACATGGATTTGGAATTAATTAAGTTCAATAAGCAAGGTATCACTGTAATAGTGTCTTGTAGTAGAGTTTGAAAGCTTTTATATTCAGCCACTGATTTGGGTGGAAAAAGTAAACTTGGATCTTTACCTAACTCTGCCTTTATAGGAGTTCCAGAGACATCATAACATTCAGTAGCCTTAACGGGAAAATGGATAAATATTTTGTAAAAATGGAATGATTCTCATGGTAAACATTTCATAATTATAGCCAGAAGACAAATGAAAAAGTAGAAAAATATTTGCAACACACACGGCAAAGAATGCATCCTATAGTATATGAAGAGTATTTATGAATAAATCTGAATATAAGCATGATTTCTTCAGTAGACCAAAACCATGATAGTTCATAAAAAAGAAAAAATATTTAAGTTTGTAGGAAAAATATTCAATTTTCTCATTATAAAATAAAAGTAAATTTATAGAAATGAATTGTGCACCTACACAGGCTCTACCCAGAAGATGAAGTTTTTCAGCTTTTTGAAAGGATGTTGGCACCTTCATCTCAGGGGACCAAACGCCTTTCCACACCAGCAGCTTCCTCTGGCCCAGACAGAGTGTGCACTTGTGGGTTACTCGGGACTCTCCAATGACCTTGTATTCATAGTGACCTGAGAAGCAGAGACAGCACTCCATGCTTACCTAGGTTGATTCCTTCTGAGGAGCAGCACCATGAAGGCCTGGGTCAGCCCAGGTTTTCCTCTCAGACTATGAAACTAACTGACAAACAGCTCAACTGTTGCTGTGCTGAGGCTGAAGTGCTGCTCTCATATGTTATTGGTGGGAACATGGAAGGGCAGTTTGAGCATAACCACCAAATTTCCAATGCATATTCCCTTTCATTTAGTTATATCAATTATAGGAATTTATCTTACAGCTAGAAAACCTCTAATTATGTTAGCAAATAATGGAAACAACTTAAAATTTCATCCACAGGGTCTAAAGAAATAAAATATGGTAAGTTGGTTTATGGAATTACCTGTCATTTCAAAATGAGAGGCAGATTTATACACAGGGAGGTGAAACATTTTCAGGACTCTATTATGTGGAAAAAGCACAAAACAGAACAGTACACAGAAATATCAGCCTTTGTGGGAAAAGGAATGCATAAGCCACATCATTTTGTTTCTGCATAGCCCACCTCTGAAAATATTAGCAAGCAACTACTAACACTGTGTTTAGTGGAAAAATGGGGAAGAGAAAGAGATTCACTTCTTTATTACCTCTGTGCTCTGAATGCTCTGCAAAAAAAGGTACATGTATTAACTATTCAAAAAATAAAACTATAAATATATACATTGAAAAAGAGTTATTGGTTTAGGGTTATTATTACTGATAATAAAAAAGAAATAAATCTCATTTTTTGAATGAAGAAATTTCTTAACTTAATTTAAAAATAAAAGTAGGAATCACAAATCTGGTGTCAAAAATGAATAATTTTACTTCTATCAAGTTGAAGTATCATGATGCTTTTGGACACCAGAATTACATGATGGGAATCCTATTGGCTGATTATTTTTGGTGGACTTAAATACAGAGTCAATAATCACTTTCTTAGTTCCTTTCTAGTCTTTCCTACAGAACACATTGCTCTCTGGTCAGTAGCTTCTGGATTGCCAAAATAAAAACAGGAGGATTGGGTTAATCACCACTTTCCAATATTATTTTGTTGATCTTCTAGTCAATTTGGGAGGGACACTGTTGAGCATAATTTTTTTCTAAGATTATCTCTTTCTTTGGCTCTCGTGACACCATTTCAGAATCTCTTACCTCATTAATTCGTTGCCTCTGCCTGATCCTCTGATTTCTGCCTTGGAGGCATCTCTGGAATCTTCGCACTATCTCTGGATTCCAAGGCAACTACCTTCTGGAAATTCTGTCAATGTTCTATCCAAACCATTCTTTGCTGCCTATGTTGTCCACATTCCTCATTTTCCCTGTTTTGTCCCCGTTCTGCAGGGTCACACATATCTGTGTGGGTCTAAAGCATTCACCGACTCCTTTCAGAGGTTACTGTTGACACCCCGACAGGCCTCTGCGAGCCCTCCTGCTCGCATCCTTCTCCTCTTTTCAATTTCCCACAATGCACACACCTCGTTACTCAAGTCCTCTTGGTTACATGTGAGGAAACCCCTCCAGGGTTTTTAGGGTATTAAGATGGAAGTTAGTGGGAGGGCCCATGACTTCTCTTGGAAGGGCTGAACCTTGGGTGGGTCAGGGATGCAGTGGCCTCAGGAAACCTCAGGAGAAGTTCGGATCCCTCCACTTCGCATTCCCGCTCTTCCGCAGGTTGGCTCCTTGCTTCTTTTTTCTGTTATCTTGCTCTTCTCCAGGAGGAGGAAAATGGGCATCAATAGTTCTTGAGCTTTTGTCTTATAGCTTTAGCCACTAAAGATGAATCTAAGACCCAAATCCCAGGAAAGTTATTCAACAGCCAAGCTTGGCATAAGTGGGAAGAATCAGGCAAGATGGTATCAGCTTTTCCCCATTTTGTCCACATGGTGCTGGGGAGGGGCAGGTTCCAGGGCACAGAGCCTCTCCTATAGGTCTATGTCAGGAAAGTTCACATTTCTGAGGGCTCACCATCCAGGCTGGGCTTTCCAACACAGCATTTGGCCCTCTGTTCCCCTAAATGCTTCCTTTAAGTCTTCTAAATAACTGTCTTAGGCCCAACACAAACGCATCCGGAGGTGACTATTTTCCCCTGCAATTTCATGGCTCCTTGTCCTCATCACTGTTGGCACTTAACCCATCTTACAATTTTTTCCCAAAGTATGTCTGAACCAGTAGTTGTAAGCCCTTCCTGGTATCTCTCCATCACCTCCAAATTGCACTGCTATCATTTAATAGAGCTCATTGAATGAAAAAATTAGGAGAAAAGAGGACCCCTTAGCCTTGGAGCATTATAGCCCTGAGACCACATCCTCAGGCCCGTTTTCCTTCCTCCCTTCCCCTCAGCTGTCTGTGTAATCTTGCTTGGTATGTTGGGGGCTACATGAAGAATGCTTGGGGACAGGCTCTCCCTCTGAAGGACTGATACCTTTGGGGTTCTGATCTCTAATCCCTGTGTGCTAAGAATAATGTACAATCCCAGCTAGAAGGACCTAGGGGGCAGGGGAGGGGAAAAGGAAGATGCTGAATAGAAATTAGATTCTCCTGGGAAGTGAGCCCATCTGAAACCTTCAGAGCTGCTCAGCATTGTTTCCTTTGGGAACTGGTTTCTATTAAAGTCACACTTGGTTCCTGTGAATTAGGCCTTGAGAGAATTTCCTTCTCATCTGACAAGAAAAATATTTAATGCTAAAAGCGTAGTGGGCTTTGCTGCTGCCTGTGTGAGGCCATTCTTCCACCTTAGTTAGCAGGCTCTTCCTCTGGAGAGCCTTCTCCTTGCTTTGTTTGGGCCATCCATTCTTCCAGGTGGCACTTGGGTACTTATTTGTCCTTGCTCAGGTGTCCTTGTATCTTGAAAACCATCACACTTTTGAGGTAAAGGATGATTACAGAAACAGGACCCTGTGCATACCCCCAATTCTTGTCCTAAGTGGAGAAGCCTGGGAAATATCCAAGGAATAATTCCAGAAGTGTCCTTTTTCATTTCAGGGTGGAATGGGTCAAAAAAAAGTTGAGGCTCTTGCTGTTAGACCATAAAGAGTTTGATGACCAATACCTGGGAGACCCAGAGGATACTCAGCCAAGAGTACCATGGACAGAAAAGCCCTGAGGGGGGCCAAGATGTGACCCAATGCTCCCCTTGGAGTCCAGCAGGCTCCCTGCTCTGTCATCTGGTCTCCATGTGCTCATTAGCCTCTGCACACAAAATGCCTGGGGCAGAGCTCACAGAGCTCTTTGGACTACCTTCACTCTGTCTTGCCCAGAGCAGTGCCCCCAGCAGTGAGTACTCAGGGTACTTTCAGTCCATGGGTTAAATAACCAAAGTAGGTCCATCCCCATGGTGATCCTCCCACCTCCTTCCCCAGTGTTACCCATTCTGTGAGTACTACCCTATTGCCTGATCCAGAATCTCAATACAAATTCTTCCTCTCTTCCAGATACATTGGATTAGTCTCCAAATTTGTTCATGTCTCGGAAAGGGATCCCTTTGCAGCCCCTGTTCAAATTTTCCTAATTTCTGGTGCTGTAACAGCCCTACTGCTTACCGGTCTCCAACACTGCCGTCTCCTGACAGACTTACCCTCCTAAGTCCTTAAACTATACATACCACTCTGCTCTTCAGGTTGCTTTTGCTGTCTTCATACTTGATAGAATGTCAGGGTTGAGGTGTCTGTGGACATCCATACACTTAAAAATATTATCTGAGTGTTTACATGATTCTCTGGGTTCTATGGGGTTTTGTGTGCTTGTGGTGGCTGGATTTGGTGTGTGCTCAGGTCTGGAATTGGGCATCCACATGTCTGAGGCTGTGTGGGTCCAAATGCACAACTGCTGGTTTTGTTTCTTTGCATCACAACTGAGCATAAATAAGGTTTGTGTGTACTTAGGTGTGTTCACCTGGGTGTTTGTTCATGAGTTCCTGGGTGTGCATATGTGTGAGTTGGTGTGTCCCTGTGCAATCCTGTGTGTTCTCTCTCCTCTGTTGTTTCTGTGAGGTGATCTCCCTGGGAGGGTGAGTGATTGCTGTCGATGGGGAATGTTCCAATAAGGAACAGTGTGAAAGAAATCATTTCACACTCCCCATAGAGTGGACCATGTGCTCTGTTCTTGGTGAGTGCGTGGTTGCTGAGTTACTGACAGTCAGCTCCTTTCCTCACCTCTGATGATGCATCGACCAGTTTGGCTGTTTTTAACACAAGCAGGCCTCCCTTCCTCCCTGCACCCCGCCCCACCCAAGGTTGGGAGCACAGAGCTGGGCAGGCCCTCTTCTCTCTAGGAGATTTACTGTGTCTGGGAGAGCTTGAAGCAGCCCAGGCAGGAATATCAAGTGTATCCAGCTCTTGGAGGAGAAATGAGATGCTGTGGAGGGTTTGGGAGCATGGAGCAACTGTCTTTATTGCTGTGCCCTCTTGGCTTTCAGGCCATTTGGAAAAGAGCAGAAAGCTCTATAGGATAGTGTTTGAAAAGAACTGGCTGAGAGGAGAAAGGAGTGAGCAAGTTAAGCGACTTAAGCGTGGACTCAGAGGGATCCCAGAGTTAAGGGCACCAGGACAAGTGGGTTGGAGCCTGATTCTCAGGCTGACATTTCCTTTCAGAGAGTCATCCTTAAATGAGAGGAATAGAAGCAGTTCTCATCCCCTTGCCCTTGTCTGACTTCACCATCTTACTGCCTCTGGGCTTCCTTAGTAGCCACTCTGGTAACCGAACCACCTTGCTCTCCTGCTTGCAGGGTGGCCAGCCCTAAACCAAGAAAGATCCCGGCATGTGGACCAGTTCATCAGGTTCAGTTCTCCTACCTGGCATCTCGGCAACAAGGATGCTGAAGCCCTAGCAAGGCAGCATGTTGCTCTCTGTCTGAAACACATCAGCTGCAGAGCTTCGACTGCAGTTCTAGTCTCCTGGCTCCCCACAGAGTGTCCTTTCCATCACACAAAGGTCGTTTGGGATGACATTTGGGTGTCAGATAACTTTTATTTTATTATAAAACCAGAAAATAACTCCCACTTATGGGGCCATCTGAGTGAAGTGGAAACTCATGTAACGAGAGTCAGGAAAAGAGCTTTCGACAGTGGAATAGAGGACTTTCATCTGGAAGGAATGCTCTTGCCTTTGAAGAGACAGTTGTAGGATGGTTTGATGTGGGCCAGATATGGAGAGTTCTGAGAATGAGTGGCATAGTGGTCCCCTTGACAGTCAGTTCAGTTCAGTTCAACCATCATTCACTCAAGACCCTTCGTAGGCTGGGGCTTGGAAGGTGGCAGACAAACAGAAAAGGTGAAGACATGGTTGTGCCTTCAAGGAGCTCAAAGGCTGGCAGAGGAGGCAGAAATAAAAAAAATGCCCACAGCAAAAGGTGTAGTAAAAGCTCAGATGTCTGGGTAGAACATGTAGCTCAGGGGCAGAGCGCTTGCCTAGTATGCACGAGGTCCTGGGTTCAGTCCTCAGCACTGGAAAAAGGTGCTGGTACCTGAGATTTTCTAGGGGAAAAAGATATACTCCCTCCTCTAGGACTCAGAGGATGCATAGATGCAAATACGATACACAAGGTATGGGGGACTACGTAGCTTTGGTCTAGGTGGAATGAAATAACGGAAGGGGGAAAGTAAGAGATTTTTCAAAAGCCAGATGATGTGGGTCCTCCGAGGCTATGAAAAAGTACTTGAAAATGGGAATCCATCCAAAAATTTTAATCAGGGTGATAAACCAGATCTGTGTTTGGTTCTCTCCCAGGACTGTGTGCAGGGGAGGGTTCAGAAGAAGATCAAAAGTAGAAACCCACCAGGAGATGGTGTCAATTCTTAGATAGCAGAGGAGGACAGCTGGAACCAGGGTAGTAGAGCAGGAACAGGAAGTGATGGATCAGACACTAGAGGTGAAAGTTAGAAAAAGTGATAATAGGTTGGCTGGAGGGGAGGAAGAACTGCTTAGTCTCATGTCTTAGGGACAATGTGGAATAGTGTCCCAGTAATGTAAGGAATATCGTGTTTGAAGAATATGGATAGAATGAGAGAGATGGTGAGGTCTGAACTGTTTGAGAGCCTGGGGTACATCCAGGTGAAGATTTCAATCACAAAGTTTAAGAGAGAAGACATAACCACAATTAGAGATTCAGGAGCATAAAACCATATAGGAGGATAAAGTGACCCAGGGAGGGTTTATGTTGTAGGAGGAGCAGAGGACCAGAAAGAAACCCCTAGGAGACCCTAGCCTTTATGGGGAGAGTTGGAGGAGGAGGCTTTGGTAAACACAAAAGAGCAAGAATAGTTGGGGAGGAAGCAAGAACACCTGGGAAAGTGCTGCTGTAGACACAAAAGCAAGGGCCATGTGGGTGGAGTGGAGGTGGAGAGTTAGAGGAAATGGTCATTGGTGCCAGGTGCACAGGGAGTGGAAATAAGGGAAGAATTGACCTAGATAGGATGGTGGGAATAGAAGTCTGGTTGAGGGAAGCTGAGGCACGAATGGAAGTTACGGTGCACAGACTGGGTTAGGCCAAACTCTAAGAAGTTCTGATGAGAAGAGGAGAGAAATACTACTAATGGGGATACAGTCAAAATGAGAGTGTTTGCTTGAGGGATGAGGGATGAGAATGTCTACTTGTAGAATGAACCTACAACCAAACTCCTGTTCCCATTACTTCATCTGGGTAGAGAGGGCAGCAGAGGGTCTAGGGAGGGCCAGCTGATGGAGGGAGGGCCTAGAAAATAGATGGCTCGAGAGGAGCTTTAGTCTTGTGCAGGAAGAGGCTGGATGGAAGGAGATAGTTCTCCAGTAGATTTAAGTCAATTCTCAGGCTACAGGGGCTGGAAATTGAGGAAAATGGTGTCTGTGGTCTCCACTTTCTCAATGAAACAGGAGACAAAGCTTTATGCTAGGCATGTTCAGGGCTTGTGTAAGCAGGCTCAAGATAAATTAGGAAGATATGGATTGGAAATTAGGGGAAATGGATGAGAGAGCTAACCATGGACAAGGATGCCCAGCAGGGTCAAGAATCCAATGAGAATTCTCATATTCAACTAGCAGTGATGGAATCGCCCCAGTGTTGCAGGGCTTCCAGATACATGATTGTAGTGCATGGATCATTGTAACACTGGACCAGGACTGGAGTTTTGATAGAAAAAAGATAGGGAACGACAGTGGGAGTAGTAATACCTAACATTTATTGAGCACATACTGTGTTCCAGTCAAATATATCTAAGCTCTTTACATATATTGTTTTGCTTGAAACTGTTAACTATTCCAAGACTTTGGCATTAACATTGAATCAATTTAACAGATGAAGAAACCATGACTCAGGTAAGTGAAATTAGTTCAGAGTTCCATATGTTGAGTGCATTGAGAGATGGTTCAAAAAATCAAGCTATCCTTCCAATTCCAGAGGAAGAAATATATTTATGGAGTTAATGATGAGATGGTGCATTTGGAATATAAAGGGGCCAGGAGCTTGTTGTGGACTGAAAGCAAATGGTGGCTGTGATGGGCTCGGGTCTTCCTGGGGTCAGGCATTTCTATGGGGATGGAGGAAAGGCTGGAGATGGGCTGGACAGGGAAGATACTGTCTGCTGCAGGTGAGTACGTCAAGGAACATAGTGATAGCGTGTTTCCGGGAGGGAAGGTGTTAGAATATCTCAAGGTATAGGAGCTAAAAGGCAATGGGTTAGTAACTGGCACAGCAGGGATGAGGCTGGATGTGCTTGACACCTGATTAGGGGCTGGAGTTTGGCTTTCAAGTATTGCCAGCCTCTCTGTTCCTCTGCTTCCCAGAAACCACCTGTTCCATGTGGCCCTGTTCTTCCAGGGGCACCTTTCCTAACTCATCTTCTCTTATCCAAGGAGACAGGACTGGAATCCATGGGAGGACCTGGGCAGCCACCTCTGTCTAAGGAAGAGGTGGTTCCAGTGAAGGTCAGCACCTCATGTCCCAAGCTAGGGGACTCTGAGAAACTACAGACACAAGGGAGACAAAGGTGGTGCCTGAGTCATTACTACTTTCCTGTACTCTTCGGTGCTGATTGGAGTGGCAGATCCACATCCAGGAAAGTGTATGTGCATGCATGCGTGCGTGTGTGTGTGTGTGTGTGTGTGCATGTGAGTGATTCCTTGGTGACTGTAATCCTAAAGGGTGAAATCTGTGTCCCTGTCTATAGGAACCAGCAGACTTTTGCTTAAATAGGGTAAAGCCCTGGTCTGTGGGGAAATTGATGGGAGGCCTGGAAACCTGTTTCTCGCCCTATCAGGCTGGGCAAGACGTGGAGGAGAGAGAATCACTGGGTAGCACCAGAGGAGCAAGTGGGAGGCTAGCCCTGAGCCACAGTAAGAAGGCCACCAAGCCCAGAGCCAGCCTTGCAAAAGAAATGGCCTGGAAATAGAAGTAGAAGAGGCTTAGGGAATTCACTGACAGTCCCTGTATCTCTGAGGGAATCTTTTAGATTACTTTTATAACTCTTATAGAGCCACCGCTCCCATGATTGATTCCCAAAGCAGCACTGTGTTTAAAAGAACACAGCGTATACAACCCAAAGTAATTTCAAAGCAATTTACGTGCTTTGCCCATGCCTCTGCAGGCCAATGAAGGGAGAGCATGGTTTCAGTGGTGAGCACTAAATTGTTCTTTTCTTCTCCCCCCAACCATCTCCTCACGGCAGCTGCTCCCCAGGCCTTGGACCTCTGTCCTGTGAGTGCAGCCAGGACTCCCAGCCCAGGGTGCACCTCTGCCTCTGTTCATTTCCTCCCCCATCTCCAACACAAAGGCCCAAGGACAGGACCGTGGAGGCTGAGAGCCGAAGACTCTACGTCACGCTGGGTTAGAAAGGCTGGGTGGCCACCAAGCTGGGGACCCAGCCGTGATCACACTCTTTTTGTCACTTTTGCCTGGGCACTCTGCTCAATCACACAATAAGACCCTTGCAGATTCCTGCTGCTTCTGTCCCTAGGGTCTGTCCTTCCATCTGGCCTTCTCTGAGCCACCAGGCTGAGTTTAATGAAACAGTCAGTGCCCAGGTAATCCAATCAATAAATAGGCAAATGAACACAACATATGGTTCTCAAGAGAAGTACAAGTGGACATTGAACAGCTGAAAGAATGTTCACCATCTTTAGTCATCATGGAAATGCAAATTAAATCTAGGCCGAGATTCCATCTTATCCTAGTCAGAGTGGTTCTCTTCAATAGTACAAAGAGCAATAATGCTGGCAAACACATGGGGAAAAAGGAACCCTTCCTTTTACACTGTTGTGAGGAATGGAAATTGGTATAGTCATTTTGGAAATCTGGATAGAGGTACCTCGATAATCTATAAATAGACCACTGTATGGTCTAGCTGTACCATTACTTGGTAGATCTCTGGAGGAATCAAAGTGAACACACGCTAGAGATTCTGGCATACCCTATTCAGTGTGGCATTTCTCACAATAGCGAGGTTATGGAATCAGCCTAAGTACCTGTCACAGGTGAGCTGTTAAGGAAAATGTGGTAGATACACACGTTGAAGTATTGTTCAGCCACAAAGAAGAATGAAATAATGTTATCTGTAGGAAAATGGGTGGAAATGGAGATATCATGTGAAGTGAAAGACAAGGAGCACATGTTTTCTCTCATATGTGGAATGGAGAGGAAGGTAAGGTTGACAAGAAAGTAGAAGGGAGACTATTACAGAAAGGAGATTGGAATGGGGAAGAAAATGATCAAAGCATATTCTTTGCATTCATGACAATATTAAATAAAACTTGTTATTCATTGTAATTAATATGTGCTCAAAATACTTGGTACAAACTGCGGGACCAGGCAACAAGGACTCACTTAATCATGGAATGAAATCTTTAATCCCCTTTCCCTCCAAGAGCAGAGTCTTTAGTGAGAGGAGAACAGGGAACCCTGGGAACAAGCGACCACCAGTCCTTTTGGGTGCCAGAACCTCTCTCCCATGTCACGCTTGCTCTGGGCCTGCCAGGTGGCAAGTACCAAGTGCCTTGCGGACGTGAGCTTGTGGTTCATCTCCCACCCTGAAGGACAGTACAGGCTGAGCCTTCAACCAGCAGTGGCTGAGGACGAGCTTGTCACCATCTGCTGGAATCGCACCGGTCTCAGCTCCATTTCTGAGGTGTGAACTGAGTCTTTTCCTTTAAAATGCATTTATTTATTTTTAATTGATGGGTAAGAATTGAGTACCTTTGTGAGGTCAATATGATATTTTGGTAGATGTATAGATTATGTAACATCTATTTTTGTTCTCCATCATCTCAAACACTTCGTTCTTTGTCATGACAGCATTCAAAGTCCTCTCGTCCAGCTGTCTTGGCTTTGTTTGTTTTTTTTTGTATTTTATTGGTACATTTTAGGTATACAATATAATGACATTCATCATTGGAAATTTGCATCTTTGTATAATCTCTCTTGGTTCTTATTTTTCCCCCTTCCTCTGCCCTCCCTTCAACCCCTCCGTCCCTCCCTATTTACAAAGATGTTGTTTCTACTATTTCATTTTCTCATATTAATTCCACTCCCTTCTTTCCTTTCCCCTACCCCTCTCACTTCCCCTTCCCCTTTGCCCCTTTTCTTCCTATTTCA
>NW_004624841.1:2375432-2398794 GCF_000247695.1 Heterocephalus glaber | reverse complement strand
GTGAGGTGGTACAGGGGCTGGTAGCAGCAGTAGGGATGGTGACCCAAAAGCCCTTTCCTGTGGGCTGGGAGCAGCTGGAGGGATGGTGGCTGGGAAACCCCTTCCTCTGGACCAGGAGCAGTGGGACGGTGGCTCAGAAGACCCTCCCTCTGGGCCGGGAACAGTGGGACTCAGTACCTTGGTCTGGTGGTCTGGTATCCTCTGCGTCTTCGTAATGTGGAATCAGGTGGCAGCCTGTCTGCAGCGGGGTGATTTGGTGTCTTCTGTGTGACTCAGGACATCGGTAGGGCATGCATAGACCTGCCTGTCTGCAGCGGGCCTGTCTTGGCTTTTGTGATATGATCTTGTTAACTGCAATCACTGTTCTGTGCAACAGCAACTGGATCTTATTACTCCTTCCTGGCTTTGTATCCACTAAATGATGTCTCCCTAGCTCCACCTCTTCCCTACACTCCCTGTCCTGTGGTGACCTCTCTACTTCTATAGACACAGGTATTTTAGATTCCACATGTGAACGCAAGCATAGTGTATCTATTTTTCCATGCCTGACTTATTGCATTTAACATTATGATCTCCAGGCCGATCCATGTTGTTACAAATTTAATTCTTTTTCATTACCAAGTCATATTCCATTGTGTATCTGTACCACATTAAAAAATCCATTCATCCTTTGATGGCTTCTTCAGCCTGCATTCTCCTTTGCTCTGAGCTGCTATTTCCTAAAGCAGGTTCATTCTTTTTTCTGTTTTCTTCATCCTGCCTTGATGTACACATAGGAAGCATGGAATGGCACCTAGCATTAAGTTCCATATTGTTTACTAATTTCTGACTGGTTATCAACTCCCTCAACTCCCTTATTCCCTGTCATGAAATGTATTTAGATATTTCTGAGGCTTAAAACCTACTTCTTAGCTTCTTCTGATCTTTCAGACTACGGAGAGAAACATTGTTCACTTGGTATCTGATACAGGGTCTTGTCCAGTCTCTGCTCTTTGTGTCTCTGCTCCAAGTCTCTCTTGTGTCTCTCCTTTATAATACTGGACTGGAGACTAACAAGTCTTGGTCCTACCCTGCCAGGGGCTCTGTTAGGCCAGATTGTGCCTGTAGAGGGCACTGGAAGGTGATAGTGTTTGCAGCCCTTAGGCCTGGACTCCCTGTACCCCACACTGCTCTGTGGCCACAGAGACCTGCCAGGGTGGCATAAAGTCATTAATTAGGTAAGTGAAAGGTTAAAAGGACAACACCAAGTGCTGCAGAGGCAGGGACTGCAGGGACATCCATGCTTGATGGGGGTAAGGAACAAATGTAGAGGTTGGAGTCATGAAAGCAGAAAGGTAGAAAAGCAGTCCCTTGAGCTGGAACTCAGAATGGAGGGTGCCAGCCTGGCAGATCTCTGTGGCTGCAGATCAGTGTCACTTCTTTATATTAAATTGTCTCTGTTCATGTAACTGGTGTAGGCTTTGTCTACCAAGGGACACTGCACAGACACCTTGGTTTACCAGGCTCAGGCCCTGTCTACACATGGAACCTGCAGGATCCATGAGAATCTTTGTCCCAGGTCACAGCAGCCCTCCTGTAGGGAAGCAGGCTGCTGTGTATGGGTCACAATATCCATGCCACATTTCTGTGGCTCCTTCTAAGATGACTCCATCTTTGGTGAGCTCTGGTGTCTTACTCCCGTTAACTTCCTGGATCCATTTGGAAGTTTTCAGAGTGAGTTTCATGGCTGCAACTAAGTCTCCAGGGAATCCAGGCCTCACTAGTTGTTCTAGGCCATAGCTTTGTGGGAATCAAATATTTTTGGTATTGACTAACTCACATCATCCCTAAAGAACTCTGAGTTTTGAAGAACATGGGTGTCTATGGAGTTGGTAATCCAAACAGTGAGTGTTTTAGAGTCCTCTACTTGCTGAGTGCACATAAGGTCATGTCTTTTTCAGGATACAACCATAGAAATCTGAAAAGGAAGGGCTTCAAGTAAAGTGGAAGTCTATTTTTCATGCTGTTGGACATCTGGAATGAGAGTCCTCGTGTGGGGGGGCCTCTGAGTGGTGACACCTGTACCCCGACTCCTCTTTCTGCTCTGTTGTTCTCAGTTTATGACTTTTGTTCTCATCAGTGCTGCTCCATTTCCAGGCTCCTGTTTATGTCCAGGGCAGGAAGCAGAAGGAAACAACTATGAGTTGAGGCAGGCTATGGACAGAAAACAGCTCAGATATGCTCAGCGGTCTTTCTCTTGTGTCTAATTGGCAAAAAGTATGGCACATGAGCTCTCAGCTGTAGAGGAGCCTGGGATGGAATTGCCTAGCCAGCACAATGCTGCCTGTCCCACTCCCATGATGCTGGGAGCAAGACAGGAGAGGGTAATGGACATTGGTTGAGCAACATGTGGGTCTGGGCCCCTGGGATGTGTTGGCCCCAACATTTCATCCACCCTCATTTTACTTCCACTTGCCGAGCAATCTCTCTCCACAGAGGCCTTAGAACTCTGGAGGGAATGCCAGGAGCCCCTAAGGCTGTTACTGGACTACCTTGGCCTTAAATCTTTATCCTTGGATTGCAGCTTTTTTGTACTCAAGGAGAAAATGGGCTTTGAGGCCACTCATAGTTTGATCTTTTTTTTTTTTTTTTTTTTAATGAGAGAATGTGGGCATTTTCCCCACTTGTTTTTTGAACTTTATTTTTATTTCATTTTTTTTTTTTGCTTAAATTCTTTTATTGGTACATTTTAGGTATACAATACATTTACATTTATCATTGGGTGCTTGTACCTGTACATGATGTATCTGTACATGATGGTTCTTATTTTTTCCCCATTACCTGTGCACCCTTCACCCCCTTCACCCTTCCCTATTTACATAGACTTTGTTTCCATTTTTTAATTTTCTCATAAATTTTCTTTCCCTTCTTTCCTTTCCCCTTCCCCTCCTACTTTCCCTACACCTTTGGACCTTTACTTCCTATTTTAAATTATCAGTTATTTGTTTTAATTGTTTTAATCCTTATTTACACTTTCAGTTTCTCACACTAGAGAAATTGTTTGGTATTTACACATGTGTGTCCTATTTATTTCACTTAAGAGTATGGCCTCAATATGCAACCATTTAGCTATAAATGTCTCTAGTTTGATATTATTCTGAAGTTTTTCATAGTGTCCCCAGTGGGACTACTTTGCAATGCACACTCTCTCACCATTGCCTCCTACTTGGATCCTTGACTCTCATGATGGCTTCTCCCCTATGGTCCTCCTGTGCTTCCCCCACACACCTTGTTGGCTTCTTCTTCTTAGAATTTTCTTTCAAAGTGGCCTAAGGATCAGTCTGGAGAAGCAGGCTCTTTGATAGAGGGCAGTAGATGGCAAGGGAAACGGACTGAATCCATAACAAATTTAGGGAGAGGCAAAGCTGGGGCTCTGATGGGTTAATAGTTGCAAATTCATTGTGCTTGTTTTGCCCAGGCAGCCACAGTGAGGTGACAACATGGGAGTCACTAAAGAGGCCAAACAGACTGCTTCTGAGGTGACAACTGCATGGCGAAGACTGCAGTCAAGGGGCTTGGGGATGGACTTCACAAAGGCCTTTGTGAGCCCCTTTGGTGCAGGCTTTGGGCTGCCAGCTTCACTGTGGTGTGGCTTCTCCATGAAGTCAGTTGTAGGGATGAGCTAGAACAAAGATTTCTCATGGTTTTTTCCAGGATCACCTGCTATTTGTTCACTCTTTCCTTTTTTCCTACCCTTTGGGGGAAATTCCTTAACCCTTGGCCTGTCTTTTCCCAGGCATCCTGCTTTATGCTTTGGGCATTTGCCAACAGAGGCCTGGTGGATACTTCTAGGTATCTGTAAGACCTTAATGAGATCTGTAAACATGCACTTCCAGCAGCATCACTATAGGAAACTTCTTGCTTAAGTAAAACCTAAACAGCCTTTAATTATATATCACCTCTCAAGGACCATTTAAGAACCAAACTGGTATTTACAAATGGATTTGAAATTTTCTCAGTGAAGGGAATTAATTCTATCTGTTACTTCTCAGAGCAAACAGAGGAGAAGAAGGCTGATTATTTGTTCAGTGATACATCATTGGAGCCTCTGGCCCAAATCAGGCAGCCTTAGGATTTTATCTGGTTGGAAACACAAACTGTAGAGTGTGTTTCATTGGAGGGAAAAAGAATTGCTTCAGAGAGGGTTGTTGTTCTTCTTGAGTAAAAATTACCTGGTTCAAAGGATCAAGGAGGTAGGTAGTAAGATTGTCAGGGTGCCCAAGAGAGACGTGATAAGTAGGATATGGAGCCCGGGGGGGGGGGGGGAAAAGGGGGGTGGAGGGAGGGAGGGAGGGAGAGAGAGAGAGAGAGAATTTTGCCTTATTTCCACCTTTTTGTTTCACTTTGGCCCCAGCTGGTTGGATAGCACCCAATGACATGGAAGGCAGATCTGCAAGGGTCTCACCAACTCACAGGCTAACCTCCTCCAGAAATGCCCTCATGGACATACCCGGGCAGCCCAGTCATTCTAATCCAATGCCACACCACTTGGTTTCTCTTTCGGCAGAAGAGAGACCAGCTCACTGCCTAATGAGGCACTGAGAATAATTAATGCAATGATTGAGAATAAATAATACTTTACTGACTAACTGGATATTCCTTAATTCAGTTGACACTCAAAATCAAGAGATTGATGGGTGGCGGCGGCCGCTGGGTGTGCGAGGGAACCGTTGCTTGTCTGAGTCGCTCTCCTCTAGGCTCAGCTGGGTGTTCGGCATGGCCCGTGGTAATCAAAGAGAACTTACCCGACAGAAGAATATGAAGAAAATGCAAGAAATTAGCAAGGGAAAAAGAAAAGAGGATAGCTTGACTACTTCTCAAAGAAAGTAGAGGGACTCTGAGATCATTCAACAAAAGCAGAAGGCAGCTAATGAGAAGAAGTCTATGCAAACAGGAGAAAAATGATGACCAGCTCTGGGAAACGTGGGTGCTACTGCCAACTGGTACATCATAAACTCCAAGATCAGGATTCCTTAGAATGAACAAGCATTACGTGTGTTATAACTCATCCTCAAAACTGTTTACCTCAAACTTTGTTTTTCAGCCTTAGTGTGATGTTTTAGAACCATTCTTCAAAGAATAAAACATCATGCATGTAAAAAAAAATCAACCATCACAATGAGATATTTTACCTTTTTCTTCTTATACTTAGTCTTTAAAATAGGGTGCTGGGGTGGGGGATTTAGCTCAGTGGTTTTGCCGCCTGCTGCGCAAGCACAAGGACCTGAGTTCGATTCCCAGTACAAAAAAAAAAAGGGTGCTTTGCCATCACAGTGCTTCTCAATTCAGACTAGCCACATTTTGAGCATGCTCCTACCCTACTAAACCTCACTATGGGAAACTTCTTCACTGCTGTAGAGATTGGCATCTCCCAGACTCCCACATACTGCTGGGGTCCTGTTAGTTTCTGTGATCACTAATTTTATGTGTCTTCTTGATTGAATTACAGAGTTCCTAGATATTTAGTCAAACATTTCTGGAGGTGTCTATGAAGATGTTTTTAAGGGCAATTGTCATTTTCAAGGTGATAGACTCAAAACTTGCACAAGCGTCCCCAATCTGCTGCAGGCCAGAATAGACAAAAGGCTGAGTAGGAAGGAATTCTCTCTTTGTCTCACTGTCTGTGAGCTGGAACATGAGTTTTTCTGCATCAGACATGGACTTGGACTAGAATTTATGCCATCAGCTTACTTCACTCTCAGGATTTTGGACTTAGACTGGAGTTATCTCACTGAGCCTCCCGGATCTCTGGCTTGCAGACTCTTGAGACTTCTTAGGCATCTTTGAGCCAATTCCACATATATGTCTGTGTGTCTGGAGGACCAAAATTAATACCATTTCCCATAGACTGAGCTTATGGAACTGTGACCTCGACCAAACCTGTCTGTGAAGATACTGGATGGGAGATTCCATCTCCATATATACAAGTACAGCAGGGGCAGCATTCTGAGCTACTTGGGGTCAGGATCCAGAGAAAAAGTAGTAGGTAATTATGGAATGTGATCCAAGGAACGAGGTGGCTATCAAGGAGTAGAAGAAAGGAATCAGAAACCCCAGTCATGCCAGAAACGAGCTTGAAAAATGATAGGAAGCTGTGCCTGGCTTGTGGAAGTTGAGAGACTTAACTGGCTTGTAGGAGAACTTTGTAGTTTGTTAAGCTGAGTTGGCCTGAGGGTGTTAGGAGGTTATTACCTTCCAGAGTACTTTTGTTGCAGGGGTACTTCCTTCGACATTTAGCTCCTGACGGATCCTGTATGCCTCTTGCCTTCAGCCACCCCTTGCCCTCTAGTGGTCCTCACAAGAAGTACATAAGATTTCAAAAGTCAGCTCCTGGGCTATAATATATTTTGCCCGCAGTGGCAGTGATGTCCAGACTCCCAGAAGAATCTTCATATTTCATCTTCTGTTTATCTTCTCAGCCACCCTTATCCATTTTCTTGATCCTTGTGATACACATGACATTTTATGCTCTTTACACCAGTATACTTTCTCTTTCACATCTGTGTCTCTGCATTAGCTGTCTCCTCGCCTGGAAGTCACCACATTTCCCATTTTTCCACTTGATCCTTCTATTTCACTTCTAAGAAAAAGCTTTGACATCACCTCTTCTGAGACACTTCCCTGCTATTCTCTCTTATCTTCATTCCAAGCTAAGTTAGATGGTGGTATCTTACATTCTCAAAAGCGTGTCCAGCATCTCTGTCATAGCACTTATTTTACTGCATTTTAATGACTTATTTACATGTTTGCTCCATGTCAGGCCACAAGGGGCTTAAAGGCATTCCTACATTCTCAGGAAACAGTGCTAGGTTGGGCTTGGGTTGGCTTCAGAGAGGTTTAGGCAGTGATCAATCCATGGTCTAAACAGCTTCTCTAAAGACTATCAGCAAGGACTAGGGCCCAAATCAAGTCTGTCTATGCTGATCTTCCTGGTTCAAACTGACTCCCTGATTGCCTCATGGTTAAATCACCTTAGGCTGGGACCTACCACCTTGGGGAAAGCAATTTGCCAGTGTGTGTGCAGGGAAACGCAGTGCACCCAAAGATGTTCATTGCAGCCTGGCCTCTGATAGAAAAGCAGAAGAAATAATTAAATTACAATGAATAAGTAAATTATAGGATGTCAGTGAGCTGGAGTTGAAGCAGTCTTAAAAACCATGATTATGAAGTCAGTGGAATGACCTGAAAGAGGAAAGACTCAGCGATTTTTTGCACTCCAAAGATAAACTCCAACTTTATTTAACATCCTTCCTCTACTTTGTCATTCATTAATTCAACAGATATTTATTGAATACTCACAGCGTACATGGATCTGTTCCTTAGCAAGAGGTCCAGATTTTAGAAAAAAGTTTAGGAGAAATGCAAAAAGGCCTATATCATTCATCACATGACATTTAATTTAGAGATATCTTCATGCACTATTTCTCCCCTTAAAAAGTCTCACTTAAATGCTCCGGAAACTTTCTCTTTCCTTGCTAGGCTAAACTCATTCTGTTAATTAGCTTTTTGCTATTGTGACAAAATACCAAGATAATCAACTTGAAAGGAGGAAAGGTTTATTTTGACTTACTTTTTTCTGAGTTTCAGTCCATAGTGCTTGGCTCTGTTGATCTGGGCCTGTGGTGTCACAGTGTATCATGGCAGGAGTATACCACAGAGGCCAGGTTGCCTCATGGTGGCTGAAAATCAAAGAGAGAAAGAGAAGAAGGGGCTGGTTTCCAATATCCCCTTGAAGCCATGCCCCAAATGACTCAATTTCCTCCCATTAAGCAGCATTTCTGAAAGGTCCCACCACCTCCTTCTAGCACCATGGACTGGGGACAAGTCTTCCACACATGGGCCTTTGGGATACATTCAAGATCCAAGCTACAGCATTTACCACACTCCTCATCCATCTTCCCCATCTCCTCATATCCCTTCTGTCCTAAATGAGCAAGTTGAGCGATTTACCTGCCATTCTCCAAGTTTCTCCAACCTTGCATCTTTATGCCTATCACTCCTCTTAGCAAACAGAGGGGGGAATTTTAGTTGTTTGTCTTAGGAGATAGTGGTGGGTTTATGTATAACAAATAACATTTTCTTGCCACAGTGAAGGCTGTCACAGATGTGTCCCCGGGGAAAGACACATACCTGGAGGTGTTGCTAAGCTTGGATGCTGGTCTGCTGTAGACTCAGTGTGGTGCTGTGGACACAGTGACACTTAGGAGACCATGCTGCTGCCCATTTGGGGCAGGAGAAGCATTTCTCATGAGTTTTCAGGAGGGCCTGAAGCTGAGTTATTGGTGCTTTTGATTTGACTGTTCTCTCACTGCCAGCTGAGAGGAAGTTGCTGGAAGGAAAGAGAGAGAGAAAGAAGTCACTTGGCCTAGTTCTAGGTATGGCCTAATGCTATTTAAATAATTCATATATTTAAAATAACAAAATAAATATTTTATGGGTCTTTAAATTTCAGCAACAAGCTGCACTCTTGAAACCCACAGATTAAAAGCTAGACTTTAGTCAGAAATATGGTGCATAGTAAAATGCTGCTATTAGTGGATGCACATAATTTAGATCCAACGAATTTCACACTCAGGGGCCTTAGAAATCAAGCAGAAAGGCCTGGCTGGGCTCTGAGGGGATAACAAGAAGGAGGGGGCCTCTCCCCTTCTCTCCTGAGGCTTCTGTGTTCCCTGCACAATGATCTCTTGATTGAAACAGGGTGGGGCTCTTGTTCCTGCACATCATTGTCTCTGTGAGGGAAAATCACAGCCGGTGCTTGACCATTTTGGATACATTGGAAAAATCTCCTTAATAAAGTTTGGTGGGAAGATAGGTAGTTATAAAGCAGAACAATAAGGTTGGTGGGAGTTGCATAATTTCTCTGTTTTTCTCTACCTCCCCAGAGGATTTCAGAGATGATGAAAAGCACTGGCAGCAATGTGACTAGAATATTTCCACCCAAGAGTTGCTTATTCTCATTCTGTCTGTTTAAAAATATAATGCTTATTGATTCTTCTGTACAATTATGGAAGTAATGTGTGACCATTATATAAAATTTGGAAAATATGAGAAAGTGTAGAGGGAAAGAAAAAGCATCCATAATTGATCACACAATAATAACCACTGTCATTATTTTTCAGGAGACAGATAAGGCCTAATTTTTATGCTTGAGTCTTTTTCTCTTCCCTTTGTTCTCTGATTAGCTCTCCTCTGGTTCCTTTGTTCCCCAGGTTAAGAAAGTTCTGAAGGAGGGTGCTCTCTTCTGCCACTTGCATACTTCCTTCATCTGTGCTGCTGTCTTTCTTTGGCATTAATTACAAAGATTTCTCTTCCTTTATCAAAGACGAGCTAAAATGTTTCCAACTTTAGCTTTCTATGCAATGATCCTGGGGGACTGGGTTTAGATTGAGGTAGTTGCTTCTCACCCTTGGCACGGACACTGTAGGTCACACTTTTCTGTATTATAGGGAGCTTTCCTTTGGGCTGCAAGATGTTTAGCAGCACCTCCTCCCTCCACTGAGTAGTAGTGACAGCAAAAACACCCCTTATGTCCCTCAATTAGGAGGGAGTCAAACTGCCCCTATTTGAGAACCATAGTCTTAAATACTTAAAACTTAGGAACACTTGAGTTTTTAGGCTATTATTTGGACATATTTTAGTACATAAAATGTCAAGCAGATAACCATTTTTCCAGCCATGATGGCACATGCCTATGATCCCAGCACTTGAGAATCTGAGGCAGGAGGATCACAAGTTTAAGACTAGCCTGGACTATGTAGTGAAATCATGTCTCAAAAAAAAAAAATCCTCAACAACAAGAAAGATGAACAAAAAAGAAGATGAACATTTTGCCTGGATTTCTGAAAGCACAAATACCAATAACTTGTGTTCTTGTCTTTTTTGATGAGATGTGTTCTGAAGACATGAGAGATCTGAATTTGGAAACTTTATCAGTAGAAGTAGAGCAACACTCTAGGTATTTTAATCAAAAAGGGAATTAATATAGGGAAGTAGCAGCTCATAGGACCTTGGTCAAGCTGGGCAGGAGAGTGAAGGTCAAAGAGGATGCTACTGGCTTCCTGGAAATCTGGAAAGTAGGACTCATAGAGAAGCTTTCTGGAAGACCATAAGGCTGCGGACATCCCAGAGGGTTCGCCGCTGTTGGTCTAAACAGCTTGTAGCAGCAACATGAGTCATTATTAGGCAGTAACTGGAAGGTGCTGGGGTGACCACATATTGCCATCTGCTGATAGCTGTGAGCCTGTCTGTAGCTGCTGGGGACTAAATACTGCCTGCTTCTTCTCTTCTACCTTCCAGATTTCATGAGAGTAACATGCAGTAGCCAGATATAATAAAAGATCTGCTGGTAAGGGCAGCTTGGAAAATGTCATTTCCAAGCTTCTACCCTGGCAGCACTGTGAATTTGAGTCCAGAAGTGAGACGGAGACAATTGAGAAGATATTGTGATGTAGCGAGGGGTCATTTATTAGAGTGTTCTTTAATAGCTTTAGACTTGAAAAGGGGCCTTCTCGGTGATGCTGTAATGACAAAATAACCTTAATATTCTTTGAGCTAACTGATTTCCAAGTTTTAGAGACTAAGAGACTAAGGATGCACGATGTGTGTCGGGGTGGAGACGCTGCTCAGCATCTCACAGTCCACGGGGAAGCTCTGCATAACAAAGAGACATCTGTCTTAGAGACTGTAGAGAGAAGGCTGCATGATGCCTGGGATGAAGTTTCCTGTTGCCTAACCTGCCAAACAAACCTCCTTTACACAAAAATATCTAGGAAATTAGGATGGTACTACATGTATGACTTTATGTACTATTCATTTGTTTGATTTTATCTCATGAGGTTCTCCCTTAGTATCTTTTATTTCCAATATTCAAGTATTAATTTTATCTTGAAAAATAAGCTTAATAAACTTCAAAATGTATTGTTGCTAGTAAAAAAAATTCCAAAAGCATTTGCTGCCTATCTTTCAAAACATCGTTTGAAGGCTTTACATTATTTAGTGATGTGGATTTAACATTTGTGCATAAATCTGCATCTCTGTCTTTAGTTACTTCCTCAGGATAGGTTTCTAGAATTGGGTTACTCATCCAAAACTGAGAATTAATTGGTTTACCAAATACGCGTGTTGATTAACTACCACCAGGGGGAGATGAGACTTCCCATTCTCTGCCACTTTGTGAACACTGAGATCAAACTGCTTATTTTAAAGCAAAGCAAAACAAAACAAAACAAAGCAACTTTTTTTAATAGGTCATTGTTATTTTGTCACTGTATATTTTTGCATTTCTTTGACCTTACTAATGAGGTTGAATTGTGTGATTTTATTTAAATCCTGCATATATCTTTAAAAGTTGTATAGGTAATAGAAGTTTAAAGTACAAAATTAAAAATAAAATGGCATATGGTGAAAAACAAGACTGTTCTCTTCTTCTGCTCTAGCCAGTTACCTCTCACAGTTAAAAATAGTTACCTATTTTTAGTATATATTCCAGAGAAGTGGCACATATATGTAATGTAAAAAATAGATAAATGTTCATATCAGATTTATACACACATAAATTTAAAATTTTTAGAAAGAATATTATGCATGCCATTATGATACTTTTAAAAATCAAAATTTAAATTACAGAACTTTCCATATATTAGCACAAAGGGATATTCACCTTTTTATGCATGTGCTATGATCTATTTAACCAGTCCATGATTGAAGGTTAGTTTTAGTTATTTTTGGTTGTTACCAACTATGCTATCATCAGTAACTTTGTATGCATGGATTTTAAAACAGTACATGAATGTTTCCAGAATAAATTCCTAGAACTGGAAATGCTCAAGTATAGGCACTGTTATAAAGTGAGGGTATTGGATATTGTGTCCAGCAATGGGAAAGAGGACTGATACTGCTGCTATAATTTGAATTGGAATGACCACAAAGGGTCATGTGTTAAGACTTGGTCCCCAGTGTGGCTCTGTTGAAACATGGTAGAACCTTTAAGGGGTGAGCCCTGGTGAAAGGTCTTTGGTCACTGAGGGCATGCTTTTACAGGGAATTATGGGTACCTGGCCTCTTTCTCTCTTTGTACTTCCCAGCCATGACATTAGCAGTTTTACTCCACCATGATGTGCTGTCACAGATACAAGTTTGGGGGCCAAATAATCATAGACTAAGACTCCTCAAAATGTGAGCCAAAATTATTCTTTTCTCTTAATAAGGTCATTTATCTCAGATATTTGTTATAGTAATGGAAAACTGACTAACATAATAGGTTATATATATATTTAAAAGTTTATTAGATATTTACATACTTATATTTATTTTAATTGTGGAGTCATTGGTGTTTGTTATTGGAAGGAAACAAGTACCCACTTCTTCCTTGAGCTGTACAGGGATGGTAGCCTAATAATTCATTCTTATAACAATGGTTAGAATGGTTATTTTTTTGTGTCAATGTTGACAGGGCCATGGGATGCCCAGATTAAATATTACTTCTGAGTATGTCTGTGAGAGCGTTTCTGAATGAGACAGGCATTGAAGCTGTGGGCTCGGTTATGTAGGTTGTCTTCACCAATGTGTTGAGTATTATCCAATCTATTAAGGTCTTGAATAGAACAAAAAGCAGAGAAAAGAGGAATTCACCCCTGTGAGCCTCACTGTTAAGCCTGGACATTTCATCCCATCTTTCTGCCTTTCAGATTAGTATTTATACATCAGCTACCCTGGTTCTCGGGACTTTGAACTTAGATCAAATTACAGCACTGGATTTCTTTGGGTCTCCAGTTGGCTTCAGTGGTAGGATTTCTTAGCCCCTGTAATTCTATGAGCCAGTTCTTCATAAAAGATGTCTTTATATATACATACTTCCTATTGGTCTATTGGTTCTTCTTCTCTGGAGAACCCTGACAAATGCTAATGATTAATAATAATGCTAATTACTGCTAGTAATGGTTATTTCTGCTTTTAGAACTTTACATATCAAGAAGTATTTGTTATCATAGCCATATGTGTTGAGAAAATTGAGGCATAAGAGTTTCAATGCCATGCCTATAGCCATGGAGGGTAGGGGAGGGAAGCTAGTTTCTGAGTACAGGCTGCATAGCTTCAGAGTCTACCCAGCAACCTCAGCTAATTCTTATGAGCAGTACTTCCAAATGTTTGTCTGGTTCATTTGGAATCTAATGCAATGACCTAGAGATGCATGTGACTCAGTGAAAGGTCATGTGCTAATTTTTGGTAGGCACAAGGATGCATTTAAAAATAAAAACAAATTTTGACCTTGATCCTTTCCCATAGTATTTTAATTTCTTAAAGTTTAATTAATAGATTTTTAAAAGTTTAATTTCTTAAAGTTTTTAAGGAAGACAACCATATAATCTGTGACTTTATCTCCTTTATGTTATTACTAATAATTTATCTTTCCTATCTTGGTATATTAGCTTAGACTTCCAGAATACTCTCATTTAATATTTGTGGGTTTTTCCCTTCAGATTTTATTGGGAGTGGATGCCTATAGTGGTCCATAGTATGTATGATGTTCCTGGATAGTTCTAGATGGAAATTCATGACTACATTGAAGGACTTTTCTTTCCTTCATCACTAAGACTGGATAAAGAATGGATATTTGATCTTGTTAAATGTCTTTTGTGGGGTCACAATATGTCTATGATTGCACAATTTTATATTAATTGATTATATTTGATAATTGCATATGTTTGTGTTATTTATTGCTGTGCAATGCAATTCCACAAAGCAGTGGATTAAAAACAGCCACCATTTATTTTGCTTTTGAACTTGCAGTTGATCAGGCTGCACTAGGTAGTCCCAGCATGGGAGGTATGCAGGGGTGGGAGATGAGGAGAGGGAGAGGAGCAGTTTTTGTAGAAATCTATGGCAGTGAACCTCACAACAACCAACCTAGGGTGGGGTGGGGTCTCTTGGTGGCCTTGGTACTGAAGAAGAACTCCTGTGTGACCTTGGAAAAGAAGCAGTCTGGCTCCCCTGAGACATAGCCAGAGCCCACAGGACGTGGCCACCACCACTCATGGGAGCAAAGGAAGCCTTGGGGCCTGCAGCACTGAATCCTCTTCTGTGAGGGAGAAGCTGATGTTCAGGAGGCTGGGGGAGGAATGGATTTAGACTTTGGTTGCCTGTGACATTCTTGCTGCTTGATCAGGCAATTTCAGCCTTAAAAAAGATCACACTTGAAAATTCACTCTGAAGTCAGCCCTGCATGCACTCCAAAAACTCAGCGTCGGGCAGCAGGATATGGTTTTAGAGAATATTTAGGCTGTAAAGAATACATCTATATGACAGCCAGGGATTTAGCTCAGTGGTTCTGGCGCCTGCCTCACAAGCGCAAGGTCCCGAGTTCAATCCTCGGTACAAAAAAAAGATTATATCTATATGAATAAATGAATAAACATAAAGCACAGAGATAGGACATTTGCAGAGGGAACTCTTGAGAGCTGTGACCTCATCTCCCCTTTGACCTTCAAAGACAAACCCTTCCACATGCCAATGCTGAGCCCAAGTGACAGATATTCTTAAACCTGAGGGCCTGTGACCACTTAGACTAGTAACATATGTGACGTCTAGCTGGAAATGGTGGCACATACTTATAATCCTACAGACTTGGGAGGCTAAGGCAGGAGGATCTCAAGTTTGAGGCCACTCTGGGCAATTTAGCAAGACCCTGTCTTAAAAATAAAATAAAAAGGCTGTGGCTATAGCTCAGTGGCAGAGTGCCTCTACATTTGATCCCCAGTACCATACAAGGAGAGAGGGAAAATCTTTGAAATTACTTAGCGGTGACCTTGAAAGAGTTGCTTAACCTGCCTATGCCTCAGTTTCCTCAGATGGTGGGACAAAAGTAGTACCTACAGTTGGGAATGTGAGTTAGGTTTGAGTGAGCATCTATCTATCAATTAATGTTAGTTATTATTATGCTATATTATATTCAGGTTGGTGATTGTTACCCATGCCAGTCAGCTATTAGGCTGTTTCTCATCCTCACCCATCCCATCTTGTCACCCCTGCTGCAATGCTACAGGTGCTCTTACAACCCTTAGTCTCCCTGGCTCAAATCTCAGCAACCTCAGTTATTCTGCAACACTTTCCAACACCAGCTGTTCCAAAGCATGGCTCTTCTCAAATGATTTCCTCTTATTTTATGAATTTCAAATCTAGACTCCTCTGCCTGATATTCAAGGGTTTATGTCATCCTTTTCTATGGAGACACACAGAGAAATGTGCACATACTTAGGTCTACGTACGTATCCACACAGAGTTTGTGTTTCATCTGGATGATAACACCATGTGGAACACTTCCTCTCTAAGTTCCCATGTGTTTAGCTATCAAGCTAGTGCATTCTTTTTAGCAGTGTCTTCCTGACATAGAGCTTCCTTGTTTTACTCAGGGATCTGTCCCATTCTGCAAGAGGTCTGGGTTTTAGGGAAAATGGACCAGATTTCTGGTCCTGGAGGGTGGGTTTCCATTTGTCTCTACTTCATTGCCCTAGCGATATCCTGCTCAGCTGATAACAGAGAAGGAGTCAGCCTAATGGAGGCTATGTGGAGATTGCTGGGAAGCTCCACCCACATGTGCTAAATTACTACTCCCAGGTGCTGATATGGCAGGAATTATCATTCTGACCAGTGCAAAGGGGAAGACTTCCAGAAAAGGTTTCTTTGCTTTTAAAAAGTGAGACAAATGAAGAGACAGCTTCCCTTTCTGCCTCTGATCTTGTTGTAGCCAGACACAATGCTGAAGCTACCTTGTGTTCATTCACAAGAAGGCTGAGTGAAGGCCATGGCATGGCACAAGTGATAAGGCAAAGGCAGGAGGTCAGGGCTGCTGAAGGATGGGAAGGGGCTGCCTGATCTTTGGACTCCTGTCTGTGGAATATCTCCTTGGGCTTGAAGTGGTCGTGGGACTTCCTGTCCCATCTGAGAACTTCCTTCCAGATGAATCTCCTCTGCTATAGTTCCATTTTTTCTGTAGCCTGGGCCTCTTTGGTGGCTCAGTGTGACTGCTACTAAGTATGGGGGATTCTTTTCACAGTCTGGTGGCTGGGACTCTGCAGTCCTCTGCTACGTGTGTTTTTACTGTCTCTCCACTCTTATAGGATTTCAACGCTAGATTATGGGAAACTACATCGTAGACAGTATATTGAGAATTTAGCTCTAATTTCCCATCATACTCTCCTCCTTTGTATCTGCATAAATAAACCTGCACCTGCACTTCATTCCTCAGATCAAGCCCCATGGCCTCTGCGAAAGCCCTCTCTTGCTATCCCCAGAAGGAATTGAACCTCTCTTTGTGTGCACTATCATTTCCTTAGGAATACTTTGTTTTTTTGATTGTATAGCATCATTTATTGGGGCAAACACTGTAGGAGAGTTTTTTTAAATATATACCTCTCATTTAATCTCCATGACAACCAATTCACCTGGTGTTCTCACTTGGGAGATTGAAGCATAGAAAGGTTAAGTGGATCTCCCCAAATTGCACAGCTAGTACATGGCAGAGGTTGTATTTGATACTAGGTCTGTGTCACTCCAAAGCTTTACTCTTAATATCATGCTATATGTGGCACCAAGCAATCAATGCACATAGTGTCCCTCAGAGTGGCTGGAAGGTAGGGATTGCATCGAATCCACTCTCAGTCACCTGAACTATTCACAGCCTGTGGCACATAGGTGACTTACAGAATAGGAATGTTGATCTCAGAAAGATTCTCCAGGGTTGTTTTGGCATCAACATCTAAGGAAAGAAGGGAGGAGCACTTTGAAAACATTTTCTTAGATTCTGTACTTTGTGTATTTAGGATCCATCTACCTCAGGGCCAATTACATTGACTATGTTTTATTATTTTGTGTATTCTTGATGCTGCAGTATTTAGGGGCTTTACAGACCCAGAGGGAGACTACCTCTCCCAGGGCTAACTAGTTCCTAGAGATAGTAACAGTTTATCTATGAACATTCCTTTCAGATGCAAGACAATCAATCTCAAGTTTATAGCCATAATGACCTTCCTATCTAACTCAAGCACAAACTAATATTTGCCTTGAAATAAATCATCCCAGGGCAAGGTACCAGGCAACTAAAGACTAGTCCTGTATCCCAAGCTCAGTGTAATTATTCAAGCAAACCAATCCTAAGATGTTGTGCCTTGCCTTCCCCAGGAGACCCCAGTAAAGACTGGGATCTTGGCTTTCCCAGACTTGGACCTGGCCCAGGTGCTTTCCAGAGGCCAGCATCTGCTTCTGTGGTGTGTGGTATCTCCCAGACCAAGCTGAGGCTGCCGTCTGTGGGACCAGGGTTGAATATGCTCAATTTCCTTGAGCCAGGGTTGACAAAATGCAGCCTGAAAAGGGAGTCAGGACCCTCTCGCCCAGTGGAGGTAAGAGGACAACAGTGGATAGGCTTTCTGGGGTCAGAAAGGGAGGCCCTGCTCAAACCCATCAGATTCTGTGAAGCTAGACAAGGGGCCAGATGTTTAGAGTGAGTCCATTCTTTGCAACAGTCTATGCTTTTGCTCTCAAGTTTGCATTCTCTAAAGAAATTATATTCAGCTTCAAATTACTCTCTTCCAGAGCGGCTTCAAACCAAGTCCCAGAGTGAGGTCAGCAGTCACACTGTAAGGTGGAAGGACAAGTCCCTTCCTTGCTAAGCTGTGGGGTTGGTGGGCTTGCCTGGTACCAACGATAGCTTACAGAAGCATCAACACAGACAGAAGTCCAAGCAGCAGTCGATGGGATCATCCAGGAGGCAAGAGGCAGCATCTGAGTGTCCCAGTGTGGAGAGTTGTGATCAGGAAGCCTATAGGAGACAGAGCAGGCTGGAGTTAGGGAACCAGGATGAGACAGCACGTGCAGCTCCAGCAGCTGGCTGCAGCTCTTGCTGGGGCCCATCTATAATACTGGTGGGAGAGGGGCCATTGGTTTGCAGTAGGACAGGGCACCGCCCTTACCATCAGAAGGAAAGGACAGTTGGGAGACAAGCAGCATTGTCCTCTACTGTTGGAAATGACCTTCATGTTACTACCTCACCCTCAAGACACATTGGAGGACTTTGCTTTCTGTGGAAGTCACTATGCCCTCGGTGCAGCGTCAAAGCTAAGACTTAAATGTTGTCTGCTCTCAACAACCCAAAAGTGGGAGAGTAAACACCCAGACTCATTTGTTGGGGGAATCTATACAATATGTTCATTTTAGAGACTTCCAAACATATATAGAAGTAACAATACAACAACATCCACGAACACATTGCCCATTTTAATAGTTATCCACATTATGTCAAAAGTTTCCTCTCCATGCCTGCATACTGGCTTCCTGCCACTTCATCTCTAGTTTAGCCCATCTCCAAGTGATAAGTATTTTAGAAAATAAGTGCAGTCATAAGTAATAATTAATAATTCCTCAGTTTCATCAAATATTCAGTGAGTGTTCACATTTTTCCTGATTATCCTATAAATACGTGTGTCGTTGAGTAGTTTTTGATCAGGATTCGAACAAGATCATTAAATTTTACTACAGGCTGATACAGTAGCAGAACTGTGGACAGCGGGCCTGGGAGTGAACGTCCGCCTGTGCAGAAGGAGCAGAGATGGCCAGGAGTTCCCTGAATTTGTTTCCATGGGGCTCACAGTGCTCTGAGGACTGGCTTTGGAATCCCTGCAGTATGAAGCTTAGCAAGTTAACTCTTCCACATCTCCATTCCTCATCTCCTTAACTCACAAGGTTGCTGTGTATATTCAATAGAGTGCTCATGACAAAGGCCAACTTGAAGCCAGTGGTCAATAACTCTACATATAACTATAGTAAAAACCAAGAAGGAGACATGTAATATAGATCTTCAAGGGTGCAGCCTTGTTCAGGGCAAGAGGAAGCAATGCACATTTTCCGACAGAGACAACAAACAGCTTTCCTTAACTACCAAATGGTCCAGCAGTTCCACTCCTGGGTGTGTATATCCTAAGAAAATGATAGCAGTGTATTCAAAACCTAGTGTATTGGGCACACAGTGAGAAGGCCCAGAGCGGAGTCACAGGAGGTGAGATGGGAGAGGTGGGCCATGGCCAGACCATCACCAAAGGTCTTGCTTGTAGCACTAAGGTGTGAGTGAGGACTTAGTCATGCAGGCATGGGGGTGAGCAAAGGTCTGAAAGGAATTATGGCATTGGATTCCAATGGTGATGGTGTGGAGGGTCCACCCTGGGCAGGCAGCTTGGGGAGGAAGTTATAGCAAGAGCCCTGTGAGTTTCTGACAATGTCCTGAACTTACCAGGAGGGGTGGAGAAGGAGCATTGGGTGTCAGTCTGGGCAGGATATATTGGAAGATTAAACATGCAGTGATAAGGAGAAAGGGGCATCTAAGAAGCCACCAGGTAGGAGAGGATGCTGCGAATTGAGATTTCACACCCAGGAGTCTGCGCAGGTCTCCCTGACCAGGCTAAGGAGTTCTGCCTGCAGGACATCCTGGGAGGACTGTGCTCTACACCTTCAGGTTCTTGAGGGGTCACAGAGAAGAAAGGTTGAGAAGGACTGAAGCTTGTGCCAGGGGCATCTCCCCTGCCTGCTCCAGATTCTGATAGAAAATCTAATGGGAAGATTCCAGGAGGGGCTGTTGGCCTTTTCAAAGGCCAAATCATAAATGGACTATTGATGGCAAGTGAATAAAATCCAGACTCATTCATGTAAAATATTTCTGCTCGCTGGAGAATGTGGGTTTTTTTTTGGTACCGGGGATCGAATTCGGGTCCTTGCACTTGCAAGGCGGGTGGCAGAACCACTGAGCTAAACCCCCAGCCCTCCTGGAGAATGTGGTTTTGACAGAGGCAAAGGACCTTGCAAACTGTTTTTTTTTTTTTTTGCTGTACCCAGGACCTTTACACTGAGCTACATCTCCAGCCCCTTTTAAACATATTTTTTAATTTTTATTTTGAGACGGGGTCTAAATTACCCAGGCTAGGCTTGAACTTGCAATCCTCCTGCCTCAGTCTCCAGGAGTGCTGGAATTTCAGGTGTGCCCCACCGTGCTCGGCAGCTGTACCTCTTAAACACCCTTGGGCATCCAATGAGGCTGATTGGACAACCCATCATTCCATGCTGCCTTCCTACATTCTCCCAATTCCCATTTTCTGCTTAGATCAAAGTGGTTGGACATAGCTGGGAATGTAGCTCAGTGGTGCTGTGCCTGCCTGGTAAGTGCAAGGTTCTGAGTTTGATCCCCTGTACAGGAAAAAAAATGGTTGGACATAAAGCAAAATATTTTTCTTCAGATAGGACTGATTTTGTAAACAATGCAAATGTTCAAATGTAGCATGTTTATTTTTGGAAGGGAGTGTCTCCCTGTCCTTAAAGGCTGGTTAGCCACTCAAGCAGGGCTGTTTATAAGCAGGTGGGTACCTTGGGGAGGTGGTGGTGAGAGAAATGGGTTAGGTGTCTGTGGCAGATTCTTCTTGTTGTGAACTCAACAGTCACATTCTGTTGGTCTGTGATATATGATCCTCATTTTACTCAGTCCTTGGCCTGTGTATCAGGGTTCTTCTATTGTCTTTGTCAGAGATTGGGTTAGGGGTAATTTATAAAATGCTCTCTAATTCCTTGCCATCGGCCGCATTGATTGGTAGTTTTTGTACTCTTCTCTTAAACCTGAGGGTCTGTGACCACATAGACTAGTAAACTGTGTGCAGTCTAGCTGGTCATGGTGGTACACACTTGTAATCCTAGTTACCTGGGAGGCTGAGGCAGGAGGGTCCCAAGTTTGAGGCCAGCCTGAACAATTTAGAGAGATCTTGTTTCAAAAATAAAATTAATGGGCTGGAGATTTAGCTCAGTGGTTCCGGCGCCTGCCTTGAAAGTGCAAGGTCCCGAGTTCGATCCCTGGTACCAAAAATAAAATTAATAATAGGCTAGGGATATAGCTTGGTGGCAGAGCATTCCTAGGGTTGAGCCCTAGTACCACACATAAAATACTGTTACATCTGAGCACGTTTTACTGAAGAGATTGTCCTTTCCCCATTGTGTGTCCTTCGTCTCTTTGTTGAAAATGAACTGAATGTAAGTGAATGGATTTATTTCTGGGCTGTTCTGCTGTTCTATGTCTATCTTTATAACTATACCAGGCTGTTTTACTCACTAGAGCTTTGTAATACATTTTGAAATCAGATAGTGTGCTACTTCTAGCTTGCTTTTTTTTTTTTTTAACTTAAGATTGTTTTGGCTACTTGGAGGCTTTGTATTTCCATATGAACTTTAGCATTGTTTCTATAGTTGTGTGGACAATTTTACTGGAACTTGATAGGTATGGCACTGAATCTGTAGATCACTTTGGGTAATCTGAACATTTTCAACAATGTTAATTCTTCGAATGCATGAATATAAGATAAATTTTCATTTATTTGTGTATGCTTTAATTTCTTTCATCATGTTAGTTCTTAGTACACCGAACTTTCACTTCTCTGGTTACCTTTATTCCCAGGCATTTTATTTTTTTGTATCTATTATAGAAAAGATCATTTTCCTTAATCTTCAGGTAATTTATTATTACTATATAGAAAATCTACAGATGCTTGTGTGATTTCATATCTGCAATGTACTATATTAGAAAGTTTAAGACATGTGAACTCTATGATATGAAAATTGAATAAGAAGGAAAAATAGAGTGGTGCATGGTGGAGGAGCAGGTTTTATGAAGATTCTGGCCCAATCTGTGGGTACAAACTCTACTTTGTGTGTAAGGCATAGTTAGTTACATGATGCTCAAAACCTCTACAGTGATATTTTCCTAGAAACTTTTGTGCTTTTTTTTTGTTATTCCCTCTTTCTTCCCCTCATCCATTTTCTCTCTTTCTAAATTGTTTTTTTTAAAGAATTTATTTGGGTGTGATTTTGGTACTTATAAGGTAGTATAAATGATATAATGTGTGCTATGTGATCATCATCTAGTTTAAGTAATAAATTTAATCTTCTTGAATGAAGATACCTTGGAGTTTTCCTTTTTCTGTTAAAGTTTCAGTCCTCTAGAATATTTAGATTTAGTTTTATCTAGATTTTTTATATTATGAAAAAGATTTCATAACAAAATAATAACAATAGTTAATACACTGTGTATCTTTATCTTCAAAGTAGTTACTCAGAGTAAAAGACATGCCAAAAAGATTCTTATAAAAATGAAACAAACAGATAATAACACAAAACTTCTCTTGCAACAAACTAAGAAAAACTAGTAGTATAAATGAAACAAGGTAGCATATGTATTAAGATATTTTTGAAACAAGTTGTATTTTCTCTATTGCTTGCTAGGGTTTGCATGTTGTTTTTCATCCCCAAAGGTTCATGGGCTAGGACTCTCATCCCCACTGTAAGGGTACTGACAGAGAGTAGGGAAGGGGACTGGTCAGGGTGATTGGGTCATGACTGCCCTTGTTAGGGATTAATGTTGGTCTCACAAAGTGGATCAGATTCCCCAAGAGCAGGTTGCTATGAAAGAGTGACCCTGGCTTCTCCTGTCTCGCTCTTCTTCTCTTGCCATGTAACCTCTCCCCCTTGCAGTGCTCCTCCTGCATGTGGTGCCATCCACCATGAACCTTTACCAGACACTAATGCCCATACTCTAGGGATTCCCAAACTGTGAGCCCAAATTAACCTTTTTCCTTAATACAATATCCAACCTCAGGCATCTTGTTAGAGCAACACAAAATGGGCAAAGACACCCTCCTCAAATGTGTACTGCATGCTCCCAATCTACTTGTTGGGTCCTAGGAAATATTCTCTTCCCAAAGCATCATTTAACTATTTCAATGCAGAGGCCTGGAAAACTGGATCTGGTCTATTGTGCCACTTGAATACTCAGCCATTTAATTCCCAGAGCTAGATTTCTGTTTCGGGGGTGACAGAGATGAAAGGCAGAACTTATAAGCACTGCTCAGGACCTCTGTGACATAGTCAGGGTTTTGAATCACTCAAGAAACACCCTAAGCTCCATATCCATGGGTTTAGAGGACTGCCAAGTCCTGGATGAAACTGAGTCTTTGCAAGTTCTGTACTGCCTTTCCTAGGAATTATCAAGAGAACCCTTAGTTTTTTTAGTGAGTAAATAGCCAACACAGATCTAGTAGGATGGAGTCAGAGACATCTGGAAAGAGCTGAGGCTAGGTGTGATTGGGGTTTCATATTAATATGGGTATAATCTCTGAAAATGACACTTAAAACAGATCATCATAAAAATGTGTGCTTATTTTCTTCCCCCCCCTTCCTTCCTTTCTTTCTTTCTTTCTTTCTTTCTTTCTTTCTTTCTTTCTTTCTTTCTTTCTTTCTTTCTTTC
>NW_004624841.1:2343402-2375332 GCF_000247695.1 Heterocephalus glaber | reverse complement strand
TTCTTTCTTTCTTTCTTCTTTCCCTTCCTTCCTTCCTTCCTTCCTTCCTTCCTTCCTTCCCCCCTTTCTCCCTTCTTTCTTTCTTTCTTTTGACTCAGTATACAGTCCAGGTCAGCATTGAGTTTGCTTATAGTCCAGGTTGGCCTCAAACTCTTTATCCTCCTGCCTCAGCTTTCTGAATACTGAGACCACAGGTCTGTGCCACCACACACTTTGCAGGTTCTTAAAATCAGTACTGTGTAACCTTGTACACTAATGGATCCTTCTGATGCTTTCTGAAATCCTTGCTGAAAAACCCTTCAGGAACTCAGAGTTAAGCGGTCTGTTGTCTGCAGTGCTCCAGCAGAGAACACAAAGTCATGGTCAATAATATGTTCCACAGCTAAGAGCCAGGGGAAAGTATTTCTGAGCATTGCCCCTGTTGCCCACAGGCTCATCAGTAACCGGATGGCTCCACAGCTTGGGGCCTCATGCCTTATTGTCCCAGGGTTGGCTTTTGTGCATCTTGCCTCTGCTCTTAAGGTTGTGTCATGCACTTCTGATGCCCGTTGGGCTGTTTATAATGTTCCTGTAACACAAACCTTGGCTGATTCTCCTGGAGCAAATAGAGTCCTCCTTTCAGCAGCCCCATCCCTGGGCCCCAGCATGGATCCAGGCCCATTAAGGGGAAGACATCACATCTCACCATGATGCTCTTGGGCTGGGACTGGAACAGTGGAGGGCTGGGATGGGACTGCTCCCTTCTGCCATCCTAGGATGGACTCAGCTCTGATAGTGTGGGAAGTGGCCAGCAGGTCAAGCCCACTATCATTGGGGAACCATCCTTTTGTTCTTCCTGGTCTTTCTGGCTGGGAAACAGGCCTCTCCTCTTTCTGAAGCTTCTGGTGAGTGGCTTTTCTTAAAACTAAGCCTGCATTTTCTGGAGGCTTTGCCAACTGTGTAGTGCTGAAGTCCTAACAGCTTTCTGAGTACCAGTTCTGGGCATTTAGCTTTGCTTTCCATCCTTTGTAAACAGCAATGGAAGCAGAGTGTACTTTAAGAACAAAACAGCAAGAAATCCTTTGAGACTTGAGGCCCTTTCAAGTGCTAGAGTGGGTGCCAGGCAGAGCCATCTATGAAGTTACGAGTCATCAGTTGTGTGCCCTGTGGCTCTCATGGCTGAGGGCTCCTGCTGCTCAGGCTCCTGCCTCACCAGCTGCTTCCTGTGCTCCCAAATATCTCCTTACTTCCTCTGACTGGCACTTTCCCGTGCACTTAACAGATACCCTGCACCTGTTCCTCTTCTGTTTCCCACTCCAGCATAGGCAGCCTGTCTTAGGTACTTTCCTGGTGTGTAAGGCCCATGAGGGCAAGGCTTCCTCTCTACCCTGTTCACTACTGTACACTGTTCCTAGAATGGTGCTTGACACACGTTGTTCATCCAAAGTAAATGCCTGTCACCTGTAGCAAGCCTCTCACAATCCGTTAGAATGACCTGTTACTATTATTATTTGAAGTTGGTATATTTAGGAAGTCACTAGGTTTGGATTTTGGCTCAGTGTTATATTTGGAAGATTTTGAACTTCTTAAAACTACCAGAAAGGACAGTTGTACCAGTTTCTTGACTGAGAGTAGAGATTTTACATGGTGCCACTGCAGTCCATTTGAATGGAGAATCTGAGGTCCCCTTCTGCCCAAACCTGCTGCCAGCTCTGTGTTGACAGAAAATCAAGCAGAAGGTAGGCTGGCTGGGGCCTGGGTGAAATCCAGGAACTTGCTTAGGGTGGTGAAGTCTGGGGCAATCAGTGTCCTTCTGGGAATGGTGCTGGCCTGGACATTCCTGTGTCTGTGGCCTTGGCCAAGACAGGTGTGGCCCTCTGACCTAAGGAGTGGGGCTGACCTTTAAAGGAAGGGTGTTCTCAGAGAAGGTGGGCTTGAGAATTGCAGAGAGAGAGAAAGGGAGAAAGATAGGGTGACAGAGCAGGAGGAGGAGGGAAGGAAGGAGAGGAGGCAGAGAAGCAAGTGGCTCCGCCGCTCTACTCTCAGTCTTCTGAGCTCCAGGGTGGAGCACGGATCACCCCTGTGACACATGCAGTAGCTGATGGCCTGCACGTGAGCCTGCCTGGCAGGCAGAATCCCAGCTCCACTCGGAGTGCCTTGTGGCTTCCCTCGGTGCGATTTGGTGTGAAATCAATGACTAACTGACCTTGAACACTGCACTCAAGTCCTTTTTATTTTTTCCTGCTGTGTTGGCTAGGAGCCTGATGATAAGAAGCTCAAACAGGGAAATCGTCTAGAAACTTTGAACCCACAGAGGGAAAGTAATACAAATAACGAAGTGCCGTATATGCAATATAAATTCATAAAGTATATTGCACATTTTAGAAATATATCGCTACACTATATATTCTAAATGTCACATAATGGCCTCAGTTTTCTGATAGCCTGAATAGATCTTCCAGGCTGTCAAGTATGTTTTAAAAATGAGTATCCTTTTAATGGCCCGTAGTGGGTAACCTCAGCAAAACAGGAGAAAATTCATTATTTCTCTGGGTGGTAAGTGACTTCTACATCCAGAGGTGGTCAGGGAAAGTGAAAAAAAAGATAGTTCTTTTCAGATTGTGGCTTAGGAAGGCCTAGGGAGGAAAGGTGCCCACACAGGGCACTGTATAAAAGGCCTGGATAGGAGGTGAAAACTATGCTAAATAATAGGAGGGAGGAGGAGAGGATGGGGAGTATCTGTTGAGGCAGATGAAGAGCTTGGGCAGTGAAATCCTGGCCAGTGTGAGCTGGGGATGCTGCTTAACATTCCAGCACTATGGCAGCTCCTAGGAGGGGCAGCAAAGGATTTGTTGTCACTGCTGCAAGGATGGAAAGGAGGGCAGAGGGGAGAGCACTGAATCCAGGACAGACACTGTACATAGGTTATCTTATTTAATCCTGGAATCCTTGGGGATTCCGGGGAGGGGGGTAGCATTTTTAATCTCTACTTTGCTGACAAAGAAACAGGCTCAGAGCTTAGGAATGGGCTAAAGGTCATGCTTCTTTGGTCTGACACTCAGCCCTGCAAGATTCCAAACCCAGCCCCACTAGGAGAAGAGGCCGGTCCCTTGGCATTTTCTGAGGCCTGGCTTGCTTTTGAGCCTGCCCTGAATTTTCCCCTGGAGACAGTGGCCAGACGATCTGCAAGAGCTCCTTTCCCTGCCAGTCATTTATCATCAGCATCTGCAGCAGCAGGAGGAGCTCAGCCGGGCAGGTTTCCTCCACACATCCAGACAGAAATGGAAAGGTCTGCCCATATCTCTTTCTCTTTGGCAAACTCCATTCCTTATGCAAACACTTGGAGCTGCAAGTTCAAGGACCAAAGCAGAAGGGTGCAGAAGACGGGCAGGCCAAGTTTTGCTGAGGTCATTCTGCCTAAGTGGGAGCCTCCTGCCCAGCTGTATCCCAATAGTGAGATGCCCATCTGTGTGACGGTGAGCCTGATGAGATACTGGCCACTTCTGCTGACTTGAGAAGGCAGAGCCACTGGGGCATTGGAGCAGCTCCATCTCTAGGATTGTAATGGAGAGATCAGAAGGGTTGGGGGCAGGGAAGCATCTAGATTCCTGCCCTTAGGGGCAAAGTGAAGAGTTTAAGGGTCTTCAGTTATGTGGCACTGGATGATTTGTGGAAGCTGAAGTGAGACAAAGAGAGGAAGAGGGAGCAATAGGGAAGTGGGTGAGAGAAATTTTAAAGCCGCAGTGTTGGTATTTCTGGTTTCTTACCTTGCCCAGCAGGATTTTGCTGTGGGAGATCAGAGCTAATTCACATGGCTGAAAAAGGGAAGGGCAAGGTGGGCCCTCTCCCAGCACAACAGGGCCACAGAGGTCCCCACCTGTGAAAGGCTGACAGTCCCACATGACTTCCCAGAGGCAGAATTCCAAATCTCACAGCCCTGTTTTCCAGTTTTCCTGTCATGAAGCCCGCTTACCTCCTGACCTTCACCCCATGGCTTCCAAGATAATGCAGACCTGAGCAAGGCAAGAATAAAGATCCAAAGTCCCTTTGGGCTCATGCAAGGATTTCAGCCTTGTTCCAAATCCCAAATCTACTTAGAACCAAATCTCAGATCTTGGTTCAGGTGAGTGGGACACCTCATTACCCAAGAACCTCATCCTTTCCTTGGGAAAGGTTTTTGCCAAGGGCAACTGCTCCTCAGACCTGGGGCCATGGTGCCAAACTCTCCTTTCCCACAGGGCCTGCTCTGAGCTCCAGAAGCCTCTGAGGGACCCTTTACTTTACCCCAACCCTGTTGGCTACCTTTGTCCTCAGCTCCTCCCCTACCCTCAGGTCAGGTGCACAGCTTGAGGGATAAAGTGTGGAGAATCCATAGCTTGTGGGATACTGTTATTTAAATTGTCTTGGATGCAAAAGACTGTAGTAAAGTGGTATGTCTACACTGAGATTCCTTCAGAGCAGGCAGTGTCCCTGGTGTGGGTGGGAGCCATTGCCAATATCAAAGACTGTGTCCCTATCAGTCTTTGGTGCTGATTTTGCTGTGCTCCGCCATCCTGGGATAAGATAGTCACCTCATGGGACAGAATGAAGCTTCGCCTACATCGAGGGTTACCATTAATATTTATAGACTACTCTTGGGTGCTGAGCACTTTTTAAAGCACTTCTCATTTATTTATTTAAGCCTCAGGACTGTGGTGATGTCCATTTTATAAATGAGAAAACTGCCCAAGGTCATTGAGCTAAGGTCTGGTAGTGGCAAGATTCAAAACCCAGCTATCTTACTCCAAAGCCAGGATTTCTAAGGGCTCCATTGTTGCCCTGGACACCAGTCTTGCATAAATGCAGCCTGGGCCAGGGGATGGAGCGTGCAGTGCTCCTGGAGCTTGGATGGAATAGCAGACCCAGGGCAGCCACTCAAAGGCCAAAGCAGGGTCTCCAGAACACAGGCTCTGGAGCGAGAAAGACATGCTTTGGAGTCCTTAGCTTTGTGGATTTGGGTTTTGGGTGAACTGATTTCTTTTAAGCCTCAGTTCATCCGTCTATAAAATGGGCTTAAGAATTGCTACACTGTAGGGCTATTGTGAGAAATGATAATCAGTGAGCACAGTATATAGAACATGTACTGGGAAACCTCATAGGCTGAAAGCTGCTATTACCAGGAAGCAGAGGAAGATTCTTTGCAGATACAGGCTTTTGTGGAAAGTCATTGTCTCAGGCTTCATGTGCTTCTGCTTGGAACAACCCTGGAGAAACACTAGAGAAAAGACCCTGTTTCTTAATCCTAATAATCACCCACATGCTGCGACAGAGGACTCAGGAAAGAGTCATTACTGAGAGCCTCTTCTCTACAGCACCTGGCAAAAAAATCCAGGTCCCTGGAGCAGCTTCTCATGTTCCAGGCAGCTGGATGTCAAGCTAAGTGTTGGGGATAATGAGGGAGTAGGACAGGCTTGTCCCAAAGGGGATGCCGCACCATGCAGTCTGTGAGAGTCACAGATGGCCTCCAGTGAACCACACTTTGCTGTACTCATGCCCTTGTAGAGACCCCTCTCACATCACCTCTTGGTCAGGCTGGTGACTTTGCTTTGGCACGGGTGACACCAGCAGTTTTGATATGAGCAGAGCCCCACAAGTCCTGTCATGCTCTCCCCTGGCCAGCTTGTGAGAAGGCCATGCTAAGCACCGGGGAGGCCATGTGGCAGAGACTGAGGTGTCTACTGCCTCAGCTACCATTGCCAGATGTGAGTGAGACCAATGGCTACAAACCAGCCCCCAGTTGACTTTCCATAGTCACCAATGCACAGTGCTTTCCCCCTATAATTAGACAAGTACTGGGGTCCCCTCACTCGCTCCCCAGCAGCTTGTGTTAGACAAGCCTTCTCATCACCTGGGGGTGGGAATGGGACCATTTTAATCTACAGTGGTTTTGCGGAGTGTGTCTGTCCCAACCCCTGTGCCTGCACACCATGGAAGTAGTCTGCACCCTAGCCGTGTCTATGCAGTAGTCTGCACTGTTGGATAGGCTACTCTTCAAGTGTGCCACACAACCTCTGCTACTCCCCCACGTTACCCTCCATTGCCCATAAGAGAAATCATACCAGCCCAGACATTCCTGTGTCCATATGCAGAGTTAGTTGTGTGCATTTGCATATGGTTTCACAGATACAACACCAAGTTTTGCCTGGCTTTGTGACAGTTTGTTTTCTGTGTGTGTCAAAGACAGTCCTCGCACTTGAAATGCAATTCTCCATCATCCTTAGAACTCTTGGGCAGAGCCATTAAGAATGCAGAGCCAGCCTGACACTCCTCACTGTGAATGGTATTAAATACTCACATACTCCAGCTCCACCAAGGAGCAGGGATAAGTATGGCAGGTATGAAATGGGTCTAAATTGCTCTTGATGGCTCGATTCAATAATGTTGGTCTTTTCCTTACAGTGCCATATAACAATAGTCATTTTCAAAATGGGGTACTGCAGTTGTTTTTAAGAAAGAATTGACAGTTTTGACCTGCGGAGTAGTAATTTGCAAAATGTTCTTTCTTTAAGCCATTCACTAGGAAATTCAGGAAGCCACCAAGTGCCAAACTTGAGGCAAACCAGCTGTAACTAATGATAGTGCTAAGTGCAGGGAGAAAGCGCAGCCTCCGTGATGATGCACTGGAATCAGAGCAGAGGCTGGGGAGCGGCAGAGAGGAGGGCTTCATTACAGACAATTGAGCTGAGAAGCTCCTGAATAAACCTTGTTTTATTTCACTTTGCAGGAACATTTTACATTGTCGGCTCTGCACTTTCTCACCTCAAAATGAGATTCAATCCAGAAAAGTAACTGCCTTAGACAAGGGACCGGGGCATCTAGAACCACTCACCAGACATTCCTGTTAAATGCTCCACTCCATTGGAGCCTCAGCAGAGCACGGAATTCTTTATGCAAATTTTCAAGAGCCCAAGGAACTCTGCTTAGAGTTGATTACACTTAAAAATGATAGGAGCAGACTATGTGTTCTTTACCCTGTCATGCTTGTTTACACGGGCCCCCAAGTTGTGTATATATGTGTATATTTTATGCCTATGCATTGGAGCCACTTCTGTATTTGTCTCTGCTCCTGGATGTGGTGTTCATTTCAGAATTTTCTCCTGTATTTCTGCACCTGAGCACAACAGTCCCAGAAGGCAGCTCCCCAGGTTTGATTGGTGGATGGGCAATGTGGGGGATGATGTATTACACAGCTCAAACCAGAAGTGGATTTTTGTGAAGACATTGCTTTTTCTGTCTTTGGATTTCCTAAAGCCTGAAGCACTGGAGAAATGTTATCAAAGCCTTTTCAGTGTGATAAGAGGAAGGGGGGTGGTTTTTTATAGTTTGAGAAATGAGACTGGGGACAGAGGTCAGGACAGGGTGATGGAGTTGGTGTAAGTCCACACTGTCATCTGGCAGCTCTCAGAGGGATCAGGACAGAAGGGGCAACAGGTGCATTGTCTGCCCCTGGGGAGTGGCACAAACTTTTCATTTGCCTTGGAATTCGCGTCCTTCTCGAAACTGCACCCGGTCAGGTGCTTTGGAAAGGAGCCCTGGGATCCCGAGGGCCTATTTTGGCTTTGAGTGTCAGTGGCAACTCTAAGGATGCTGGAAGCGTCTCTGCTGTTTGACAGACTATTTAGGGAACCATTTGTTGCAAACTTGGGAGAGAAGGAGGTCCCAGTAAGGAATGAGATTAATTTCCTTTTTCCTCCAACATTTTGTGATCTTATCAAAGATGTATTTAAATAGATAGATATAAAGGTTGATGAATAGAAAAACAAGGAAGCAGGCTGGGTAAGGAAAGCCTTTCTTACTCCTACCAGAAGGCCTATGGGAGGTTAACCGGATGTTAAACTTTGGTCCATGCTTTGGATCATGTGTCCTTGAAGTTTTATGAAAGGGCCCAAAGGAAGCCAGGGTTGAGGATGGGGAGGCTCAGGAGCCTGTGAGAGCAGGTAGCAGAGTTGTAGAGTGGGCAGTTGCTGGTCTTCAGCAGGAGCATAGTCAAGAGGATTGAAATAAGAACCAAGATAGAGTATGTAAATGTGCAAATTCCCAATGATGAATGTCATTATATTGTATACCTAAGATGTACCAATAAAATTAATAATACAAAAAAAGAGGATTGGTTGATTTTCTACTTTAAGTTCACCATGTCAAATGTTTGGCTTTCAGGATTAGAACAAGGTAGAACATTTCAGTCAGGGTGATATTAATGTTCTAATGGAAGAGCTTCATCATCTCGTAGTCCTGTCAAATAAAATACAAATAAGAGTCTGGGCTAGATACATCCAAACATTATTAATTAAAAATCACTTAAAAACCAGAAGCTATATTGGTGCTGATATCCCTTGGCACGTCCTCGTGTGAAATCACCTTGCTTCCATCCGTGCTGTTCTCATCAGCTCTGTGCTGGTGCACAGCTGCCACCCTGAGCATCAGTCAGAATGAGCTGAGTTACTGTAGTAACAGTAATGGTGAATCTCAGGGGCTTAAAACAATAACACTTATTCCCTCCCTCATCACATCTTCCTGTAGGCTGGCAGAGGGCACTGCTGTGTGTAAGCCTCACTTGGGCACGGAGGGAGGCCCCTTCCCACTTCTTCCCAGGGAGTGGGGCCCTGTCCTGAATTCTGTATTTCATAATACCCCAAGTTTTATGATGCCTTTCTTAAAATTGTCTGTGTACCTTTCCATTGTCTGTAATAGGCCAGTGTTGGCAGGAAACACATGTGGGTCCCAGTTACTGGAAATGGATACCTTAAAATTTTCTAAGTCTTCACCTAGAGTTGGGGCAGGCCGGGCCAGACTTGGCAGCATTATCTTAGTGGTATGTGTAGCATACTACTGGGACACATGGAGCATGCAAAACAGTTCTAGCTTCTCTGTTTTGGGGGTACTTAGCAATCTTTTATCAAGTATGTAGGGCCATCCAGATACCTTCAGAAGTATGTTGCCTTAACTTTATATCTAAGGGTCATCCTGGATACCCTAGCCAAACTCAAGATCCAGCGATGTTATCTGGCAAATAGCTACCATGGTGCTTATTTTATGGGACTGCATGGGATTGGGCCACCAGGAGATTTTGAGCATTTGAATTTAGGTGACTTGCATTCATGTTAGAGATATCATATATTTAGGGTTTTGGACCACTGGTGCCCACCACTGATTTTTGCATCTGACATGGATGTGGATCTGTGTATGTGTATTATCATGCATATTTCAAGTGCCTCTGGTCTACAGCACCCAAAGGCAGCTGGGGTAGTGGCAAGGGTACTTGACTCTGCATCTTCTCACTGTTGACTACTAGTTGGTCACCATTTCAACTTCAGCCTCTATGACAAGTATCTGATAGTCTCTGTGCCTATGTTTCCTGATTAATTTTAAGACTATTGATCTACAATGCAATCAGCCGCCCAACAGATGTCTTTTTTTGCTGATGATCCCTGGAGTGACATGCATTCTCCAAGGTTGTTCTTCAATCATGCAGAAGGAGGGAAAGAAATCTCTTATATAGCTGTGATGACTCTTCTGTCTCTACCTACAGGCTTCTTGTTTACTTCTCTGCTGGCGGTGGTATATGGAAGACAGGGGTATGGCCAAATTGCCAGAGATCCCACTGCAGTGATTATAGCCTGAGATATCTGACAGAAGTCATGGTTGAGAGATCTATTGTTCTACTTTGACCCTGTAGAATACCAAAGGCCACATTTAACATCATCAGCAAATGAATTATCTTCCACACTTTCCTGTGCACTATGTTTAAGAATGACATTCTGTCCATGCCTGCGGGGCAAGCACAAGGTCCTGGGTTCAATCCCTGGTACTGAAAAAAAATTTGCATTTTTGTGGTCATCAGCAAGGAAGCACAACATTGACTTATAAGAAAGCCACTGGAAGCCAATATTCATGGAGGGCAGCATGTTGAGTCTTGATGTAACCAGGATTAAGTAGATGGTACTCATAATAAACTTGGGGAGCAAAAATGTCCAAGTCATTTCAATATATAAGGCTCCAAAGATCAGGGGCAATGGCCTTGTGAGCAAGAACAGTGTTGTTACCTTTTTCTTGTGGCAGGAGATAAAAAAATCATCTAGAAATGGTATAGTATTTGATAATAAAGGACATGAAAAGATGCTTACTGGAACAGAATAAGAAGAGATAGGATGTGAATTGTACAAGAAACAATTACATAAGTACTCATGTACCAAAACAGACCCTGAAATTTTCACTGAAATCATGGTAATGAGCACATCCACTCCCAGAGTCTTACTTTTGCCCCTCTTTATAATCTTTCTTTCTGCTCTTCCCTAACATACCTCCCCAGGCAGCCGTGAATCTGTTTCCTGTCATGCAGGTTAGTTTTAACTTTCTAGAATTATATGCAAATGGAATCATACAGTATGAACAAATGTTGCTATGGGTGCAGACTTTTAATGTCCTTAGGTAAGTACCCAGGAGTGAAATGGCTGCTCATTTGGTAGCTTTAGTTCCTTTCCCTGACTTTTGGTATGTTGTACTTTTGGTTTCATTCAGATCATAATACATCCTAACTTGATTTATTCCTTTTTAATGTATTCCTTGACTTGTGTGCTACTTACAAGTATGCTCACTTGCTTTTCAAATATTTGGTGGTGATTTTCCAGATATCTTTCTTTATTGATTGAAAATTCAATGCCATTGTAATCAGAAAACACACTCTGTATGAATTTAATCCTTTAGAAGTTATTAAAACTTGTTTTATTTTCCATCATGTGTCTTAGGAAGTATTCTGTACTTGAAAAGAATGTTCAATCTATTTGTTACGTTTAGATATTAAATGTCCCCTAAGAGCCCATGTGCTCAGGGCTTGGTCCCCAGAATGAAGTGCCATTGGAAGCGGTGCTTGAAGACCTGGGCTTGTTGGGGATGGGGGGAGTTAGGCCACTGGTGGTGCCCTCCTAGGGGATACTGGGGCCCAGGCCCCTTCCTGTCGCTCTCTTCCACCTTTTCTCACCATAATGTACTGTGCAGCCATAGGCTGAAAGGAAGGAGGGCAAACAACTGCTTAGACCGGAGCCTCTGAAACCATGAGCCAAAATAAACCTTTTCTCCCTTGAAGTTCTTTATCTCAGACACTTATCACAGCAACAAAAGTCTAACACAAATACCAGTTAGGTTACATTGGTTGATAGCATTGTTTGGTTTATTATATCTTTATCTATTTTCTTTCTACTTGTTCTATCAATTACCGAAGGAGATACTCTGACCAAAATTGCAGAGTTTTCTTTTTCCTTGCAGCTCTATCTTTGGACATTTATTATGAAATTCTGCTATTGGATGGGCAACCCTTTAGGAAAATTATAGTGTCTTGATGAAGTAACATTTTATCACTATGAGATGGCTCTTTTTCATCCTTGACAAATTTTTTTGCTTTGAAATCCTTCTGAATGGAGTTTGAATGACATACCTTCTTCAGTCTTTTCACTTTTAGACTATTTAGGGCCTTATATTTTAAGTACATTTCTTGTAGGCATCATATATTTATTTGATCTTGCTTTTCAAACCTCAGTTAGTCAAGCTCTACCTTTTAATGGCATGGCTAGGGCACCTGCACTTAATATGATTAGCTAAACAGTTGATTTTAAACTTACCAAATGCTATTTGCTTTCAGTTGTTTCAAGTGTCCTCTGTCCACCCTCCTTCTTTCTGCCTCCTTCTACATGGTGTATATTTTATGATCCCCTTTTAATCTACTTGGCTATCTCATCAGCTGTATCTATGTGTTGTGTTGTTTCTGTGATAATTTGAGAATTTATAGTGTACATCGGTTATCTATTGCATTCTTACAAACCAGTAATTTTATTTTTTTCTCTCCCAGCCTTGGTGCTTCTGTTGCCAAACACTTTAAGTCTACATATATTAAAGCCACCTAGTAAATTATTTTAAACAATTAGTAATCTTTTAGAGAGATTTAAATCTTAAAAAAAATATTTTTTCACATTGTTTCCATATCCAGTGCTCTTTGCTTACCTGTGCAGATCCAGTTTTCTCTCTGGAATCACACTCCCTCCACCTGAAAAACATTTGACATTTATTGTACTTGTGTGTCTGTCAGTAATGGATTCTTTCAGTCTAACATTTTCATTTTGCTTTAATTTTTTTCGGGATGTGCTCACTGGTTATAGGATTCCAGGTTGACTTTTTGTTTTTGTTTCTCGTTCAGTGCTGTAACAAAGATGTGGCCATGTCGTTCTCTGGGCTGCTTTGAAATCGACTGCTACCTAATCTCTGTTTGTCTTTGTGTATCTTTACTTCTCTGGGTACTTTTAAGACTTTAAGATTTTCGTCTTTATCATTGGTTTTCAGTAGTGATGTGCTTTATGCTTCTTGTGCATGAAGTTCTTTGAGCTTCTTGGTTTATAATTTTATCAATTTGCAAAGGTATTGGTTATTATTTCTTCAAAAATGTTTTTGTCTACCCTGACATCTCCTTTCTTCAGGGATTCTAATTATGTGAATGAAACTGTCACACAACTCATTCACATGCTATGCATTATTTTTCAGTATTTTTTTCCCTCTAGATAGAATTTTGGACATTTTCTATTGAGGTATCCTCAATTTACTTATGTTCTTCTTTTCTCCCCACTGGCTACTCTGCTATTAAGCCCATTTAATGGATTTTCAGTTCAGTCAGTTTAGTGTTTATCTGTAGTTTTGCTTGTATTTCTGTATTTCTGCTTATTGTGACCAACCTTTCCTCTAGCTTTTTGAGTATATGTAATATGGCCATAATGCTCATTTTAATATCTGCTAATTCTAGCATCTTTGTCATTTCTCAGTTTTATTTTTAAATAGGTTTTCTTCCTCATTTTGGGTCATGTTTTCCTGCTTCTTTACATGCTTGTTAATTTTAGATTGGATACCAGGCACTGTGTATTTTATCTGTTGAATGTTAGATACTTATGTGTTCTACACATTTTCTTAAACTTTGTTCTGCAATAAAGTTAGGTTACTTTGAAAGTTTGGTATTCTTCTTGGATCTTGCTTTTAATTATTGGTGTGCAACACCACAAAGATAAGTAATCTAGGACTAAATCTCCCCACAATAAAGGTAAGAGATCAGAGAATATATATAACCTAAAACAACTTTTTATCCTACTCGTATGTTTGACTGAAAGTTTTTCTGGGTATGAGTTCTAATATGAATTGGAAAAAAATCTTCTTCACCATATGAAGGCATTGTTTTATTATTTCAAGCACATAGTGTTGGTGCCAAGATTTCCAAACTCATCTGCTTCTTGACACCTTGTGTATGATTTACTACTTCTTTCTGAAAACTTCTAGAATCTTTATTCTTTTCTGAAATTTTACCATACTGAATCTAGGAAGGTATCTAATTTTGTTCATTCTTCTGGGCATTTGGTGAGCTCTTTTAGTCTGAAACTCTGTTCTTTAGTTCTTGGAAATTTGCTTGAATTGTTTCACTGATAATTACCTCCAAATTGTTTTTCTGGAAATAATAATATCATTTGAATGTTGTGCCATCCAATATAATAATTTTATCTTTTTAATGTGAAAATGATATTGTTCATCTTTTTTCTTTCTGCTCTCCTTTCTGTGATATTTTAAAACGTATCTTCCAAACTTTTTCATTGTTACTTTGTTTCTACTGTAATGTTTTCAATGTCCAAGAATTTGTTTTCATTTTCTGATTTTCTTCTTCTTCCTCTATTTAATTCATGCACCATTATTGTGTTTCCTTTGCTGAATGTGATGCCTTCTCTCTCTGGGTCAGTTGCTCCTGTCTGCTCGATGTTTTGTTCTCTGTTCTGTCTTCAGGCCATCATCCCACCATCTGATAGTTCTTGGTTATTGGCTAGGCTTAAGAGTTAAGTGGCTTACGAGATAATGATAAACTTGCAGTACTTAGATATGGCTTAGACAGAGAGTTATGCTGTTGGATGATCTGCCTGAAATAGTTACTGGGGAATGTCAGTGCTGTCCTTGGGCCTGCTGGGTTTTCCAGAAAAAACTCTCTGCAACTTTTTTCTGGGCAGTGTGGCTGGTTACCAGTGCTGTGGAGGGGAAGGAGAAAAAAGGTGGCCAGTGTTTAGCATGCAAGGTTCCCTAATTCTCCTTTTCCATGTGCTACTCTGCCCCTCACTGTGTATAGTGTTCACTGTCCACAGACCATCTCTTCTGTTCTCCTAGAGAAAAATCCAGATCTGCTGAGAGGAGGAAGGGGAAGTTTCCAAGTCATGTGTAATTGGGAGCGGAAAATCTATTCATTTATGTATTTGCAAGAATGTAGTCTGTGCGAGGCATGGGTATACAAACTGTACAAACTATAGCTTATAATGAAGAGGGAAGTGTTAATTCTCTATTTTTCGATGCGGAACTAAAGCACAGAGTGGGGAAGTAACTTTCCCAAGACTTCTCAGCCATCAAGTGTCCGGCTGGCACTTGCAGCCTGGCAGCTGGGCTCCTCAATGTCCCATCTTGACAATGTTGCATGGCCAGCTTTTGATATGATAGTGACAGTTTTCAAATGCACCTTTTTTTCATAGTGACTCCCATTGTCTCAACCCACTTCCAGAGGTGACAGCCAGTGCTGCCAGGTCCTAAGCCTCTTGAGGCCTCTCCATTTTCATTTGGGTAGTTTTGGCTTCCCTAACTTGCTGAGACTGCCACCTCTCTCCCATCTGCTTTCTGGCCTCCAAAATCAGAGGGCCATTAACTTCATGCCTCTTCTGCTGTCCTTTCAAATTTATTCTTTTAAGCAAAATCTCTTTGCTGCAGTTTAGTGGGCTTGTGGGAGAGGGGATGATAGATATACACAGTCATGGCCTGGTTTTGAGGCCTTCAGATGTAAATGTATCTCACCCTAGTGAACATATAGATTGAATTTGATTTATAGGTTACAGAGAAATCAATGTTTCTGTACCCCTAAATTTGTGACTAGAACTGATCCCATTATATGCACTCTGAGGTGTACATATTTCTATGCCTTTAGGAAATTCACCTGTGTGTCTCTGAAAAGGGATATTTTGGGGGATGTGAGAGGTTTTCCTAGGACATAGTATTGTCTCCTCCCTGGGCTACCTGATCTTGGAAAGTTCTTAATTTCTATGGCTTCTCTTTAGTAATATCCTAAAGGAGGTTTCCTAGGCTGCAGGTACCCTTTTGTCTGTCATGCTTGATATCGTGAGTGTGAGTGAGGATATAAAACCCCCAATATTTGAAAATTTTCCCCTTGTATAGGTTTCTTTTCTTTCTTTCTTTTTTTTTTTTTTAAATAGGTTTCTTATTTGTATCCCCCCTGGTTTCCTGGTCATGGCCACACGTCCTTGCTGGCTTCCAGGCTCCTTCTCACCCACTGGCTAAAAAATCTCTAATCATCATGGGCCCAATTCCATCTCAGTTGCAACTACTTATTGACCTCTACCCTGGGGCAGGGGATTGCTCCTATGTGGTACTCTCCAAGACGGACTCGTCCAGGCCCTGCTGTTCAGAGCTGGTGATCCAGCAGGGAAAACAAGCACAGAACTCAATGTCATACAATTTAATAGATGCTCTGAAAGCAGTAAAATAAAGTGTGGTGGAGAGAGTGTAAAGAAGGAGTAATGAGTCCTGCCTGGAGAGAGGAGGCAGAACTCAGTACACATTATGATATGCACCTTTGTTGTCAAGAGACAGCATCCATGTTCCTGGGTATGGAGAGTTTAGCAAAGGGGTGAGGGTGAGGGAGAAGGGAGAAGAGGGAGGAGAGGATGTCAAGCATTGTGAACATGGGTTGCTGTTTTCCCACATGTCAGGAGTGTAGAGAGGACAGGAGGAGGGGCAGAATCATTTAGACTGAGCAGAGATTCTACAGGGATGGTCCAGCAACCTGGAAGAAGTCATCCTGATGACTTCAACTGCCTGGTGTGCAAACTGTTTTATCAGTGACTAACTGTGCATATCACTTAAATTTTCCCCAATCCTTAATCTGTAAAATGAGAATGATTACACAGTAAGCCAAATGAGCCATGCCAATTGTTTGGCATGGTGTATGATCCATAGGATAAATGGTCAAGTGTTAGCTCTAATTTTATCTGTCTGGCTTTGCATTGTACTAAACAACGATCTATTTTTCTTTATATTCTCCTTTGTTCTGTGAAGGACTCAGTGGAAAGAAAACTATATTGAAGATCTTGTAGAGAATATGATGAGTTCAATTTGAGAAGCAATGTGCTTGCCATGCCTGTGAGATTACCAAGAGATGTGAAACAGAGATTTCAAGAATTTGGTTCAAGGTGTTAAAAGGAGAAATCAGATATAGATTTGTGGTCACAGGAAAAGTCACGCGAGAAATGAGATTAGAATGGGAGGGTGATTGATAATGCAAAAGACTGGAATGATTTCCTTGAGGGACATCTCTATTTCAAGTAGGAGGAGGGAGAAGAGGCAGGAAAAGTGGGAAGCATCTTAGTTAGCTGAGCCTAGTGTCATAGGACTCCACAGACTGGATGGTTTAAACAGGAGGAATTAATTTTCTCACAGTTTTAGAGGCTGGGACTCTAAGATCAAGGTCTACAGGGTCAGTTTTTGGTGAGGACTATCTTCCTGGCTTGCAGATGGCCCCTTGTTATTATGTTTTCACGTGGAATTTCTGAGAGAGAGAGAGAGAGAGAGAGAGAGAGAGAGATAAGCCATCTATTGCCCCCTCTTAAAAGGTCACTAATCTCAGGATCAGAGCCCTACCTTTATGCTCTCATTTTAACTTTTTTACTTCTAGAAAGAACTTCTCTCCAAATATAGTCACATTAGAAGTGGAATATTGAATATATGAATTTGTCTGTTGTGGGGGAAATTCAATCTATAGCAGAAGGTGACTTGGAAAGATGGAAAAAGAGATGAAGATAACAACATCAGGGAAACTGAGGGAAGAGGAGTTCATGGAAAGTCAAAGCTAACAATATCAAATATGTAATAATAATAACAAGCATAGATGTGATGCACTGTGCAACCATTGTTAGCAGGTCCTTTACACAAATTGCTTCATAATCCTTCAGGTCAGAGAGCTGTACTATCCTTCATATAGCTATCCTTCAGATAGCTGTACTATCAGCTCCATTTTGGAAACTGAAGCTTGCAGAAGTTGAGTAACCCAATTGAGCTCCCTCAGCTAGTGAGTTGTGAGCTGGTCTCAAACCTGGGTCTCTTATCTTGAGATTCAGGTCCTCTCCACTGGGCTGTGGCCGCCTGTGTGGGAGGATGCTGTTGAGAAGAGGTCGTTGGCATTTCATTGCTTCTCAGCCTTTTGGCAAAGATCAAGTGGAGAAGAGGTTGCTGGCTTGGAGGAGGTTCCAGAGGACTGGAAGTAAGTGGGAGAAGGTTCAGGCTGGGGATTGCACAGGGAGAGAGGGAAGTGGGACCTGGCAAATTTAGATCACACTGAGGAATATTGTACTCTTACATGTCGGTTAGATATTCATGAAAAGATGACTTTATGGTCCAGTGGCTTCAGGAACCCAGCACTCTGTTCCCTGGCATCAGATCTTTTGCGTGCATGACTTTAAAGACTCTCTGCCTGCCCCCTCGTCTAGCTGCATACTTGGCCGCAGCCCTACTAGGCTCAGCTGAGGGCAGGTGCATCTGAGCCAATGCCGTCTTCCATCACCATGGGCTGTACTCCAGCCAGCACAAACTGATGGCTCCATTTCCTTCTTTCTCCCTCATAGCCAACAGTCCAGACAGCAGTAAGAGGAGCCAGCCCCACCCTGTCTGATGGCAGTCCAGACTCTTTTTTCCTCTTTTCTCCCCTTTCCCCCAGCACTAAATTAGTAGCACAAATAGCTTGAGCTACAGACTCATTTTCTTTTGAAAACAAAGCTAGGGCACCCAGACCATAGCATCTTTTCTTCTAGGGATTCTCAGTGTACAACACCTAATTTGGCTTTTGAAAATTTTAGAAAGAAAAATTAGAAATTCTCTGCATAATCCAGACAGCCCTAAATTTATTAGGCTTTGAGGTTTTTTTGGGTAAAAAAACAATGTTCCATGAATTAAATTCTAAGGATTATAGTGTTCTATGTGTTTAGAACAGATTGGGTTTTGCTTGTGTAGTCTGTTTTCAGGGGAAAAAGTCAATAAATATTTTCCTGTAAAAGGCCAGAAAGTAAATATTTTGGGCTTTGAAGGCAGTAAGTTCTCTGTCACCACTACACAACTCTTGCATTGTAGCACAAACCCAGGTGTAGGCCATGCAGTGAGCATGACTGTGTCCCAGCAAAACCACTTAAAGGAGTACTGTGTGGGCTGACTTGGGCTTGGGGGCCATAGTGTCTGACTCCTGGTAAGTGAAACCTGACTGTGAATGGAAAGCAAGGAGGCTGTTGGTTGGTCAGGGAGAGGCAGCAAAACCGGAATAAGGGAAAGATACAAAGAAGTTGACGATGTTCTCTGACTACTGAAAGTCTTTCATCTTCTTGATGGTCCTCTGGAATCCAACATAGCAGGCAGAACACACAGCCTCCCACTTTGTTCCTCTAGAGAACCTAACTGATATAAGGACCATAATCAAGGAAGGAAAGGAGTTCAGAGTTATCTCTTGGGTGCCCTGCTCCTGCATGTAGACACAAAGCATTTCCAGTATCTCAGCTTTGTGACATCAGAAGTTAATAAAATCCTATCACTCTTGCCCACTCTGCCACCCTGAGCATGCTGTGTGCCAGTGGACTGCATCTTGGGAGATCCACAGAGGCAGGCCATATGGGAAAGCAGGGCACACAGCTCTCTGCCTGCCCCCAGTTGGTTGCAAATACTTGTAAACAGCTTCTCTTCCAGTGTGCCCAGCATGTCCCAACTCTTGAATTTTTTCTTTCTGCAGTCAAGAAAATAGGAATACATCACTAGGCTGATTCTAATTTAGATATATAAGGATGGTAACTGTTAATCATGGAGTGTCAACTTGAATGAATAATGAAACACCTAGCAGGTTAGTAAAGCACAGTTCTGGGAGTGTCTGTGAGTGATTGACATGTGAGCTGCAAACTGAGATGGGGAAAGACCTAGCTTGAATGTGCATGGCAGCAATCAATAGGTTTGTTTCCTAGATAGGTTAAAATGTAGGGAACAGGGAAAGGGGAACCTCTGCAGCAAGTCCTAGTCTTCTGAGAGCTATGACAGCACAAAGTAAATTAACTTATTATATAGGAAAGATAGAAAAAATGAGACTTTGAGAAGAAGCTGAGCTTTGGGCCTGATCAATGCTGCTCTGGGTGGCAGAGAGGAAAGTCCTGAGCTTGTCACACCTTTATTCAGTACACAGGAGAAACACATGTAATAGATGACTCAGGAGGCAGTGGAAATCCTAGAACAATGAGGATCTATGCAGATGAAGATTTTGTTTCTCCCCGGATGTCTTCAGCTGGTGTAGTCTTGTCCTGGAGCATCACAGCATCACCTGACCATTGAGGTCTTAGCTGTGACCAGAGGCCAAAATGGAGTTATGTCTCAAAATACCATACGATAAAAGAGGAAAGAAGAAGGGAAGTGTTGCCATTCAGGAAGAGGTCCAGTCTTCACCCTTGCCTTTGGACATAAGTCCTAGTTTCTTTAGTTTCCAATGCTGACTCACACTAGTGACTCTCCAGTGAGCTTCCAGGCCTTTGCCCTTGGATTGGCACTAAGTCCTTGATCCTTCCTTTTCTGTGACTTTCTTCTTTTTGGACCGAGCAGCACCTGGATTATCTAGTTCTTCACTGCACAGTCACTGTGGGCTCTCTTACCTTGGATCCTGTTAGCCTAGCTAATAAATCCCTGTTCATAACTGTACATATATTTCCCATTGGTTATGTTTTTCTACAGAATGTTAATACAAGAACCAAGAAGAGGAAGAAGGCAGCGTGAAAGGACAGTTCACAGGCAGCCAGCACTTCTTGATGTCAGGCCCTTTGGCAGGGTTTTTAAATGCTGTCTCATGAATTCCTGAGCCCTTGAGTAAGTGATATCATTTTCATGTCTCCTCAGAATCAGAGAGGATCTATATGTTACCCAAAGTTATACAATCAACCCAAGGGGCAGCCAGAAATAAAATCCCAGAGAGACAAAAACCTGTGCAATTCTTGTTACCCTACCCTAAGACACACATCCTGTCTTAGTCACTTTCCTCACTTCTGGGACAAAATACCCAACACCCAACCACTTTTAAAGGAAGAGAGGTTTATTTTGGCTCATGTTTCAGAAGTTTCAGTTCCAGAATGGTTGTGGCATGGTGAAAGGGCCCGATGAAGAGGAAAACTGCTTACATCATGGCACCCAGGAAGCAGAGTGAAGAGAGGAGCCAGGGAGGGAGATAAACTCTCCCAGGCCATGCCCCCAGTAACCTGCCTCTTCTCAATAGACCCCATCAGCTATAAAGCTGCCATAATCCCATCACCTTCCAAAGCTCTGCCTCTGAGTGCATGAGGCTTCGGGGTGACATCTAGATATAAATGATAAAACCTTCTTCCTTAGAAAGACTGCAAATAAATGCTCATGACATAACAGTTTCTCTTTTCTGTGGGTGAAACAACATAGAAGTCTTCTATCAAGTAAATGCAGGCCCACATTGGAATCTAGGTACAAAACCCTCTCTTTGCAGCAGTTATACTAGAACATGAGAGAAGCTGCCTTTCTGCTCAGTTCTCACACTGAGAGGCAGATTTCTGGGGTTGTTTCCTCCTATGCCTACATATCCACTGAGGAACCAAAGAGTTAACAAAATATGGGACCTCTTGGACCAAGTAACTGTTAGGAAGTCCTACTAATTAGTTAGTAACTTTGTGCATCCTTTAGTGATAGGGATGAAACAGGATGTCTTTGTGTTGAACTCACTTTATGTTTGGGCTTTTTAGACCCATAACCCTTTGTCCTGGTAGCTGAATCAACTTATCTCCTCTGTCTGAAGCCCAACCTTAGAACTTTGGGTCAATGATAGCTTTGTAGAGAGCTCTGTGAGGGACAGGAGATAGTGCTACAAACCCAAACTTCTGCCTGATCAGTGCAGAACTAACTGATGGAAGTGGTTTCAAGCAGTTTCTCTTCATATGTTGTTTGGGGGTGTTTGCATAACTAATTATCAGAATTACCTGTATTCTACTGAATCAGCTGGTTAAGCTAGGGACTAGACATACTCAAAGTGGAGACCAAAGAAACCATGATGGGATGAGCGAAAGGCAGAGGGCCACCGCTGTGAGAAGACGGTTGAGCTGTATTTCTGATGGTTCTGGTGGAGAATAGTAGGCATCAGATCTGATCAAGTCCACATACCTGGGGACCATAATTATTAGGTAAACTAAAAGACAGAGTTTTATTTGAGCTCATCCTTTTATGCTGAAGGAGTGAAATCTCTTCCTGGCTTTCAAGAAGTCAGATGATTCATTGCTGTGATGGAGGAACAAGCAGGATAGGAGAGGATGTGGAGATCAGGTGACTTCCTCTGTCTTTTGAGCCAAGCCTCTCTTATTGAGGATCTTGGGAGTATGCTGCTCACAGCTTTCTCAGGGCATATAATGGTGTAGGGTAAGATCTGGTATACACTGAGCCTTTGGTTGAAGCCATTACAGTCAGTGTTGAGGCCTGTGTGTGAAATCCTGGGCATCCAGCTCTCCCCTGCTTTGACTAATTTTTGCTTAGCCATTGATCCATGGTGGCCCAACATTAGTGACCAATTCTGCCTACCTTAACAAGTGGATGTTGGCTCTGTTAGACTTGAGCCCTTGGTCCTTGCAGAAGACGTGGGAAATAGGGACAAGAAATTGTGACACTTATCTTTGGATAACCATGTGTATTGGTCATGGAGCTCCAAAGAAATGCAGCAAATAGGATATCCTATTCACTCTGTTATATGGAGATTTATTATGGGAATTGCTTCACATAGTTTCGGAGATAGAGAAGTTCTAAAGTCTGCTGTCTTCTAGCTGGAGACTTGGGAAAGCTGACAATGTAATTCAGTCTGAGTCAGAAGCTACAGACTCAGGAGCACTCATAATCAGACAAGATGTATATCCCAGCTCAAATAAGAGACTGAAATTTCTCTTCCTGCACCTGCTCATTCTACTCAGATCTTCAAGGGATTGGATGGTCACCACCCTACATGGGTGAGGGCAGATCTTTACCCAATCTACCAATTCAAATGCTAAGCTCTTCTGGAAATGCCCTCACAAACACACCCAGAAACAATGTTTTGGCAGATATCTAAGGACTCCCTAGCTACAGTCAAATTGAACATAAATTTAACCATCAGCTCTGGGATCAGTGACTGCCAACTGGCAGAGCCCCTATGACAACACATGCTGGGTGCTCTGACTAGGAAAAGGTTTCAGTTAGCCCAGGATGGGCTTGGAGGAAGCAACAACAAGATATCTAGGTCTCCTCCTGGCCACAGTCTTCTAGCAGAGAGAATTGTGACATTGTCATGGACCTTCAGCTCTATGGCTTCAAGTCACTTTATTGTACAGGACCAATTTATGTGTAGTAATCCCAGTTTGGAAACAGTCAAGGTATTCACCAATAGGTAACTGTGTAAACAAAGTATGGTTTATCTACACAGTGAAAGAGTATGGATATACAATGACAATGAGTAAACTCTTACCCAATGGGACAATATGGAAAAATCTCATGCTAATTATGCTGAGCAAAGAAAGCCAGATGAAAAAAGATTACATAGTCTGGGACTTAGTTATATAAAATGCAGAAAATGTAAACTAATCTGTGTCTGAAGCTAATTCCTGGTTGCTGGGGATGGTAGGGGTTAGGGAAGGGGTGGAGGAAGGAATTATAAAGGGTGAAGAAGAAACTTTCAGGAGTGTTTGGATATTAGATATGTTTAAAGTCTTGATAGAAATCATGGTTTCATGGGAGTGGACCCTTGTCAAAACATCAAATTATATATTTTGAACACATGCAGTTTGTGATACAGCAGTGATACCTCAATAAAAATTTCAAAACTGTTCCAACTTCAGAGTATATTTCCCTGACCTCTGACTGTCCACATATCCTCATTCACATTATACCTTTCTTTCCTCCTACTTTCTCCAGTGCACTCCAAAAAGCTAGTGCAAGCATTAGGACAACCTGGTTTTTCACTGAGTCCCACACAGGGGCTGGCCCTTCCAGTAGTGGGTAAGTATTTGTTGGTTGACTATTGCAGAGGCGTGGGCTTTCATATTGGATGTGCCTGTGCTAGGCCTGAAGCTGTGACCTTCACACATGTATTTAGGATCGTGACTCCTCTCTTATCCGTTCATAATGATGCCTCAGAGCCATTGTAAAGATTAAGTGTGGAGATGCTGGTGATGATGTACATGAGCCCTCTCTCCTGCTCCATTCTCCCTGCACTGGGGAGTTATGAGGGAAGGTTAATGTCAGGCCCTGGTAACCACAGAAAAGACACAAAAAGAAAAAAATTAACACCAATATTGTAGACAAAACACGGCCAGAACTGTGGTGGACAGTGACTGTTTCCCCTTGCTAGGCTGCAAGTGCTTGGAGAGAAGTGGGTGCTTCCTCTTCAGTATACAGCAGGCTGATACATGGAAGGGCGCATCAAGGCCAAAGCTTTTCTGGAGAAACTACTGAGGAGCTGGTGGAGACGGCATGAAATTATGAGGGTCATCATTCTGGCCAATTAGGACTGGTGTTCTCTGGAAAAGGGGCAGTTGGGCTGCCAGTGTGCTATGTTCTGAATGTTTGTGTCTCTCTAAATTTCCTATCTTGAAATTTAATCTCCAAGATTATGTTATTTAGAAGTGGGGATTTGGGGAGGTGATTAGGTCGTGCGAACAGAGCCCTCATGAATGACATGAGAAACCTCATAAAAGAGATGCCAGAGAGCTGCCTGGCACCATCTGCCACATTAAGACAGTGAGAAGATGCCATTGATGAGCCAGGTAGTGGGTCCTTACTAGACATCTAATCTACCAGTGCCTTGATCTTGGACTTTCAGGCCTTGAACATGGATTTCAGCATCCAGAACTGTGAAAAATAAACAGCTGATATTTATAAACCACTCAGTCCATGTTATTTTTGTTATATCCAACTAGAACACTGAGGCAACTCCAACCCTAGCCACCTGCACACTTTCCTGGGTGGTGGATGAATCAGTGGCTACCAGCACTGATACTGACCTTGCCTAGGTCTCAAGTGCCAAGGATGGGCAAGGTCCTTGGAATGTGCGTGTTCCTGAGGCAGGCAGAGTGATAATGGGTGGCAAGAAAGAGATGAGTCCCACTCCCAAGTGGGCCTGAGGAGGAGGGCACTGGGGACTTGGAAGGAACATCACTGGACACCTGTCAAGGCCATGCACTGCACAGGTGGGCTCTCCAAGTTTCACCTCCCTCTGTCACCTGGACAGAAAGGACAGGCTGATGCTGGCTCCTCACCGCTATGTCAGAGGCTTTGATTCAGGATGTCTTCTCTTGTCTCCTGGTGAGCAATCAGCATCCTGTAACAGTCAACTCAGTATCTTAGCTCTTTTTTCTTTTTTCTATATCTGAGATGAACAGAGGGATGAATACTCCAAATGATACGTGTATGCTATACCAATGAGGGGAAATGCAAAAGAATTCTGAGCTAGCAAAGTATTCCTGAATATTCTAAGAAAGTATTCTGAGACCCAGGTATTTATTAGGTCATTGTGTTTAATAAATAAAGAAACCCAAGGTGAGGGAAAGCTTTTACATGACTTACTCCAGGAGCTGTTCTGATTTTGGAGCCTTATGATTCGAACAGCAAATTATGATTAACCTGTGAATTTCACTCTTAAATAGAGGAACAGAAAGGGTTTTCTTGGGGGCTTCTGTTTGAGAAAGGGCTCAAAAAGGGTTCTGTAGATGCTAATGACTAATGCATAAATAAGTACTAACAGAGAACATTGTAATAAATTGGTTGTCAAACATTTTTATTCTTGCCTTGGATAATTTGTGGTTAGTAAGTAAAAATTCTATTGATGTACATTGTTGATTTTGTTTCTTACAACTTTACTAAATTTGTTGGTTAGTTCTAGAAGTTCTTTAATAGGGTATTTAGCATTTTCTCTATGTGAGATCACACAAGAATATGAAATCCACTTTTTTCTAAATTCTATTGAAGCCTGTATACAGATAAATGTACACAGTGCATTTGAAGAATTAAAAAATATATAATTTGATGAATTAATAAAATAATTTGATGGATTTTCACAAAATCAACAAGTGTTAAGTAGCATTAAGATAAAAGAAAAAGGTAGAAACATACTAAAACCTAAGAATTTTTCTTATGTTCTAATCCAGTCACTATTCCAAAATTCTGATGCCTCATAGCATACATTATGGTACTCATTGTTTTACTCATAGAAGTAGAGAATCTCTGTTTGTGTGGCTTTTTGGTTACCATTATCTTTGAGAGCTATTCACATTCTTCCATTTAGTTGTAGATTGCCCATGCTCACTGTTGTGTAGTCTTCCATTTTATTCTGTTATTGATGGCCGTTTGAGTAGTTCTAGTCTAGACCCTTTGATGACTCTAGATATACTAGAATGTCGATAGAAATACCATTAACACACACATGTACACACATTTCTTACACACATATCTTTATTGGAACTATGCTGATAGTTGAAATTAAAACCAGAATAACTATGCTGTTGAGTATGCACATGTTAAGCTTTGGCTCTGTTTTCTAAAGTCTTTGTATCAAGCTTCCTCTCCACTGGTAGTGTATAAGAGCCCTATTGCTACATATTCACAATAACATTTTCCATTGACTTTTTCATTTTAGCCATTCTGTTGAGTCATCATGCCATTGCATTATGTGTGTTTATGTTTGTTTTTGTGGTTTCTTCATTAGATACTGTGATATAGTTTAGATGCAGGAAAACACAATTCTGAAATGTACAGTTTAAGTTTTTACAAATGTATGCAGCCATGTAACACATAGATATTGAGACACATAACATTTGATCACCTAGAAAGTTCCTTCTTATCTCTTCCCAGCCAATCTTTGCTCTGTACCCTGGAGGCAACCACTTAGCTGATTGGTCTGGCTGTATGATGCACCTGCACTGGAATGCATGTTAATGGAATTATGCAATATGTACTCTTGGGTATCTAGACCCTTTTGTTCAGCATTGTTTTAAGTCCATCCATACTATAGTGAGTTCCTTTTTATTGCTGAGTAATTCTGTAGGGTCTGAACAGGCCCAGTTGAGAACCTATTTTTATTTTGCTAGCCATTTGGACTATTTCCAATGTGTGGCTATTATGAATAAAACTGCTACTAAATGCATTCTTGTACCAGTCTGCAAGTGAACATATGTTTTCATTGTTCTTGGGTAAATGGACTAGCAATAGAATAGCTGGGTCATAGAGTAGGTATATGTTTAACTTTAAAAGAAACCACAAATTGTTTTGCAAGTTGGCTGGACCATTTTGCACTTCCTTTAGTAATGTATGAAAATTCTTAGTTCCATATCCTTGTGGACATTCAGTGTCATCAGGATTAAATTTTTTTTAGCCATTTTAATGGGTGTGCAATAATATCCTATTATATTTTAAATTTGCATTTTCCCAAATGTCTAATGATATTGAGAAGTTTTTACTGTAGTTTTTGGTTAATCACATATATTACATCATAAAGTATTTAAGACTTTTGCCCATTTTAAATGTTTTTTCCCTTTTATTGCTATCTGTGTCTATATCTGTATTCTGTGGGTCTGAGCTATTTAACAGAGACACACGTGGTTGCATTGTCTTCAGCCTGTCAGTTTCCTATTCTTCTTTATGGTGTTTTTGATTAGCAGAAGCTTTAAATTTTAATGTAGTCTAATGTATCAATTTTCCCTTTTATACTTTATTTCTCTTTGGGTCCCATCTAAGAAATCTCTGCCTTATCTCCTGCTGCAGAGACATTGTCTTATGCTTTCTTCCAGAAGCTTTATGACTTTGGATTTTAAATTTAGCTCTTTAATCTATTCAAAACAATTTTGTATAAGATGTGAGGCAGAGATTAAGATCTATTTTCTTATATGGGATATCCACTGTACAATCACCATGGGTTGAAAAGATTTTCCTATCTCCCCTGTGACACATTAGTGCTTTAAAAATTAATTAAGTGTTTTATTACTAAGCTCTATTTTGTTTCACTAATATATTTGCCTATTATTATTTCTACATAATAATTTTATTTTACAGCTTTATTATATAGGTATTGGTATTCAGTGCTCAAAGTTCTGTGGCTTTGTTCTTATTCTTCACTCAAAACTGCCTTCTTGGGTATGGTAGACATGGCTCTTCTTCCTTAATGGAGGGATCGATTGCCCAGCTGTGGGGAGCGTGGTTAGTGGACAGCTTCCAGCTCTTAGCTCTTTTGAGGTCCACCTCAGCCTTCGAATGAAGGCGAGGCTCTTTTCAAGACAGCCCCAGTCAATAAACAAAGAGAGCAGAAGCAGAAGTTGTGCCCTTCTTGTGATAACCTTCAGCCAACCACCAAGCAAAACAATTGTACAAAGGTTTAGTAATTTCTTTCTGGCACGAGACTCATGCATTTTTCCTCTGGAGCTCCCTGCTGAGCTGGCATAGACATCCTTACTTTGGCTTGCTATCTGACTACTCCCCCAGCCTACTCTCATGCTCATAAATGTTGTTACTCTGTCCATCCTTTGAACTTCTGTCTCCATCTCTCAGTCTCTTTTCTAATTGGCCCTGTTGATTTCTACAGAGCAAGTGGTGTGGGAGTTTTTTGACTGGATCGCTGCCCAGCCTTCAATAAGACCCCATGCAAGGGGGCAGGGAGAGCAGGAACAGACTCTGGTAGCCAGATGCTAAAACCTCAGTGTTGTAGCTTGGAAGAACACCTAGGTGTAGGAGCAGGAACTGACCAGTGTGTTGATTCAGGCTTTTGGAATATATGGTGGGAGAATGAAAAATATCAGGATAATGAAATTGGTTGGTTATTAAATTTTATGGACACCCTATAAATAAATAATGAAAAGCTGAGAGAAATCAACATGCAATTGAATATTAAGTGTTAGCATCATGGATCTCTTTGGCAGCTTACAAAACAATCTCAACTCATGCAGTGAGCAAGGAAAAGCTGAAAACATAATCTAAAATCTGACACAGGATGGAACAGTTTGTATGGATATCCCTGAAGATTGGATTTCCTAGATTTATGATAAATCTTATGAGCTTGTAGGAATTCCCCAAAACTCCCCATTAAGAGCTGCTTCTTCAATTCAATAGAGGTTCATAACACAGAGACACTTTTCCCTTCCAAAGGAACAATTACCACCTTTGGTGCTGATCCACATCTCCTCCCAGCTGCAAGGCCTATAACCAGCACCAAGTCGAATTACACTACAAAAGGGGATTGCTGGGCCTCAGATAGAAGGACAGCACCTGTACATAGTCAGGGGCTGGAGGAGCATCTATGTAACGAAAGTTTGAATGTGGTCAATCAAAGGTGCCTAAACAGTTATCATGGGATACAAAGTTTAATGCCTTGGGAGAAGCACAGGAGTTGTTGCAAACTTTTCCATGGGGACTCCTAGAACTATGAGTGAATACAATTTCCTACAGCAAATGATGGTGAAATGCTTGAATTTCTGCAGAAGATAGTACAGGAAGGGATTAAAAGGATCAGGGACATGTGCTTGCTGCAGTGGATATATTATCTGAGACTGAAAGACCACGAGAGGATTATCTTCTATGAGAAGGTCTTGGGGACACATATTCACTAAGGACACCTGAGATGCACTGGTAAGAGGATGCTAGTGTGACTAGGAAATGCAAATATGGCTCTCCTCTGCAGGTTGTGGTTCACAGCTGAAGAGGTTGCCCACTAATAAACATGGGATGGAAGCCTTACCCTCCTCATCAGGCAGCAGAGGCTGAGCAATCAGAAGCAGGTGGCAGAGATGAGTGGGGTGGCAAGGTTAGAAGAACTCCGAAGGAGAACTGACCTGCAGAAATTTGTGGATATGATTCATGGAACAAGTCAGCTCCAGGGTCAAAATATTTGGACAGCCAAGGAAGGGACTGCTTACTCTCTATAGTCAGAGATAAGAACAGAGAAGCAGGAGAGTGAGGACTGATCATTGCAACATGGAACCCCAACCTCTTCTTGGTTTCTTTACTAATGCCTATATATTAAGTTCAGACTCTTCAACGTAGACTTCTATGTATTTTGACAAATGCACAGTGATGTAACCACCAGCAAAATCAAGCTGTAGAACATTTCTGTCATCCTAAGAAGTTATCTCATGCCATTTGTAGTCAACTTTTCTTCACATGTTCACACACTGATACCTACTGATCTGTTTTCCATCTAATTTTTTTTGGTACGTGGGATCGAACTCGGATCCTTGTGCTTGCAAGGCAGGCGTCGGAACCACCGAGCTAAATCCCCGGCCCTTCCATCTATTTTTGACTTAAAAATGTCATATAAATGGAATCATACAGTATGTATCACTTTGAAACTGGTTTTTATTACTTAGAATAATACATTTGAGTTTCATCTATGACATATTTATCAGTAATTTTTTATTGATGAGTTGTATGCTATCATCCAGTGAGCCGCAGTTTGTGTATTTTCCTGTTGGAAGACTTTTGGGTGTTTTCTGGCTTTCGTGATTCTGAGTGAAGCCAATATCAACATGTGTTATCAGTTTTTCTATAAACATATGTTTATTTCTCTTGGATAAATATCTCGGAATGGAACTGAAAGACAGTACTAAATGAATATTTCACTTTAAAAGAAATAGTCAATAGGCCCAGGATTTAGCTCAGTGGTTCCGGCGCCTGCCTTGCAAGTGCAAGGTCCTGAATTTGATCCCCAGTAACAAAAAAAAAAGAAAAGAAATAGTCAAATCACTCTCCAGAGTAACTGTTCCATTTTGGCTTCTCACTAGCAGGACATGAGTGTTCAAGGTGCTTTATTCTTTCTTTCCTCAGAATTTGGTACTTTGAAGTTTTTGGTTAATATTAGCCATTCTAATAGGTTTGCAGTTGCATTTCATTGTTGCTTCAACTCAAATTTCCCCGAAGATGGACAATGTTTAACATCTTTCATATTTTAACTTGTTATTTGAATATCTATTTTGGTGACTTGTAGTTTAAATATTCTCATGCTTTTTACTGGGCAATCTGGTTTCTTACAATTGAATTTTGAGAATTGTTGTCTAGATTAAGTTCTTTTTTTTTTTTTGGTACCAGGGATCAAACTTGGGTCCTTGTGCTTGCAAGGCAAGTGGTGGAACCATTGAGCTAAATCCCTGGCCCAAGATTAAGTTCTTTTAAAAATATGTCTATGATCCTAGTCTATGATTTTCTCTTTCTTTTAAATGAATATATTTAGAGCACTTTTACTGACAGCATAGGGAATTCTCATATATTTCCAGTCTACCTCAGTTTCTTCTGGTATTACCATCATGTATAAGAGTGATGCAATTGTTACAATTGGCAACAAAAGAATTTATATATTGCTATTAAATAGGTTATCTTGGCATTCATTCTGTGTTGCGCATTCTATAGTTTTGACAAATACATAATGTCATGTATCAATCAATTCAGGACCATACAGCATAGCTTCCTTGCTATAAAAGTTTCCCATGTGTCACCTAAGCATTTGTCATCATCTCTCCAAACCCTAGAAATCACTGGTCTTTTGTATGGTGTTTATAATTTTGCCTTTTCCAGAATGCCACATAGTTGGAAACATACATTGTACAGCTGTTTCAGACTGATTCTAGCACTAAACAATATGCATTGTGTTCTTCAGTGTCATTGTTAATTTGGCTTATTTCTTTTTATCACTGAACACTTTTCCATCGTGTGAACAGCCAATGGTTTGTTCATCCATTTAACTTTTGATGGAAAATTTGGTTTCTTCCAGGTTTTGTCAATTCTTTTTTAAAAATTTATCATTAAGTTTATTGGTACATCTTAGGTATAAAATACAGTGACATTCATCTTTGGGATCTTGTACCTTTACATGATGTACCTTGGTTCTTATTTTTCCCCCATTTCCCTGCCCTCCCTTCACCCCCTCCACCCTTCCCTACTTACAGAGACTTTGTTTCCATTTTTTCCTTTTCTCATATTTTTTCTTTTCCCTTCCTTCCTTTCTCTTACCCTTCCCACTTGTCATTTCTTAATAAAGCTGCTATAAATGTGTATAAGTAGGTTATTGTGTGTATATAACTTTTCAATGCATTTGTGTACTTAGAAATGCAATTGCTAGATAGTATAGTAAAAATTTAACGTTTGTAAGACACTGCCAAGGTGGTTATACCATTTTGCATTCTCATCAAATAAAAACAAATTTCTGTTCTTGCTGGTTCATGTACTCACCACAGTTTGGTATTGTCAGTATGTAAAAAACTTTTTAGCCATTCTAATAGGCATTCAATGCTATTTCTTTCCAATTACAGAATGATACAGGATGTTAAGCATCTTTTTGTTTACTTTTTGCCATTTGTATATCATCTTTGGTGAAGTGATGATCCACACATTTGTGTTGTGTTCTTATTGTTTTTAGGTCTTTTAAAAAATTAATTTTATTGGTACATTTAAGGTATACAATATAATGACATTCATCATTGGAAATTTGCACCTTTACATAATCCACCTTGGTTCTTATTTTTTCCCCTTCCCCTGCCTTCCCTTCAACCCCTCCACCCCTCTTTATCTATGAAGACTTTGTTTCCATTTATTCTTTTTCTCATATTAATTCCATTCCCTTCTTTCCTATCCCCTACATTTCCACTTCCCCTTTGCACCTCTTCTTCCTTTTTCACATTATCTATTATACCTTTTAGTCTTTATGTACACTTTCAGTTTCTCATACCAGAGAAACTATTCAGCATTTACACATATGTGTCCTATTTATTTCATTTAAGAGTATGTCCTCAATATGCATCCATTTAGCTATAAATGTCTCTAGTTT
>NW_004624841.1:2305331-2332012 GCF_000247695.1 Heterocephalus glaber | reverse complement strand
ACTGCTTGTAGAATTTTATTCTTCTGTTGGGTTTCTGGAATCCTAACTATTATATGCCTATGTGTAGATTTTTTTTGATTAAGGCTAGCTGGAGTCCTATATGCCTCACTTATCTGTATGTCAAGTTCTTTTCCCCTCCTTGGGATGTTATGCCTTTATTTCTAAAAGAAATTCTATATTATTTGTATCATCTTTCTTGAAATGTTTGGTAGAATTAACCAGTGAAACTCTGTAGGTTTGGCACTTTCTGTTCTGAAAGCTTATTAGTCATTGATTAAATTCATTTAATGTTATAGAACTATTCAAATTATTTTTCACTGTGTGAATTTTGGTGGGTTATGTCATCCAAAGAATTGGCTCATTTCATTTAGGATATCAAATTTGTGAACATAGGATAGTTCCTGATATCACCTTATTATTTCTTTTATTATGGTTTTGTTGTCTATGGAATCAGTAATTATGATAATTTGTCTTTTCTTCATTAGCCTGACTAGAGATTTACAAATTTTATTGGAATTTTGAAAGAATTAAGTTTTGGTTGTGTTAATTTTTTCTATTATATTACTGTCTTCAATTCTATTGATTTCTTCCTCATTTTTATTATTTCTTTGCTTTACATTTATATTATTCTGCTTTCTCTGGCTTCTTTAGTTTATTGGCTTTAGTTCTTTTTATGATATGTGCACTCAATAGCATAAATATTTCTCTAAGCACTGTTTTTGGTTCTTACACACGTTTTGACAAGTTGTGTTTTGTTTTCATTTATTTCAAAATATTTTATATTTTCTCTTGGGATTTCTTCTCCTTGTCTTTTAGTTTATGGGTTACCTTCCAAAAACTTAAGATTTTTCCAGCTTTCTTTCTATTACTGATTTCTAGTTTACTTCCATTGTGATCTAAAAGCAATTTCATATGATTTCTATTTTCTTATATTTGTTGCTTTGTGTTTTATGGCTATGAATATGGTCAGTCTTGGTGAATGTCCCATTTGAGCTTGAGAATTATGTGTTTTCTACTGTTGTTGTTGTCAATTAGATCTAGTTGATGGTGCTTCTCAGTTCAGCTCTAGTCTTACTGATTTTCTGCCTGCTGATCTGTCCATTAATGGTAGAGATGTGTTGAAGTTTACAACTCTAACAGTAGATTTATCCATTTCTCCACATAGTCCTAACAATTGTTGCCATATGTATTTTGATCTGAGGTTTATTTCTGGGCTCATTCTGACCCATTGATATGTGTGTCTGTTCTTTCACCAGTACCAAGCTGTCTTGATTACTATAGGTTTACAATAAGTCTTCAAATCAGATAGCATAATTGACTATATTTGTTTCTCTTTTCCATGACTGATGTATTATAGTACCCATTTTAATATACTAGAATGGGGCTGCTGATTTCTCACATACCAAATGATAGTCTTGCTGAAATTTTTCCTGGGATTACTTTAAATCCATAGAACAATTGAGAAGTGATGTCTTCAAAAAAAGTTAAGCTTCCAATCTTGAACACAGTAGGTATTTCCATTTACTTAGAAATTCGCATTTTTATCAGTATTTTATAATGTTAATCCTACACATTTTTGCATCTTCTTAGATTTGTATATATGTATACATATTTTAATTTATATTTCTATGTATATTTTTATATACATACATATGTTAAATTTTATTTGACCATTCATTAAGTTTTTGAATTCATTAATTTAAAATTGTTTATAATATTTCTTTACTATTTTGCAATCTCTAGTGCTTTTAGTGATATATCCATATTCATTTCTTTTTTTATTAGTACATAATGTTTATATTCCTTGTGAGGAATTGGTACATGTACATAATACATCTTAATTCCTTTTAAAAAAAATCCTCTTTATCTTCCATCCCTCCCTCTTCCATCTCTTGATTCCTTCCTTGTTTTGTAAATTTGCAATGCATACTATTTTCATTCCTTGTGTGGAGTTGGTAACTGTACATAACATATCACAATTATTTTTTTAATCCCTCTCTTTCCCCTGCCTCTTCTCTCTCTCCATCTGTCTATCCCTTTCCTCATGATCTGTCTCCCTACTTCCTATAATCTACCTTTTATTTTGTTCCTTATTTAAATTTTTGGTTTCTCATACAAGAGAAACTGTGCTTGTGTGTCTTGTTTATTTCACTTAACATTAAGGTCTCAAGGTGCATTCATTTTCCTGCAAATGACTCAAATTGATACTGGTAATATTTTTGCTTTTAGAATTCCTGAAGAATTTGGATAAAGGTTTATTAATTTTATCAATCATCTCAGGGAGCTATATTTTGGTTTCAATGATTTTCTATAAAAATATTATTAATTTCTGCTTTTACCTTTACCATTTCCTTTCCTTATGCATATTTTGGGTTTAGTTTTCTCTTCTTTCATTAGATTAATAAAGTTGAAGTTTAATCATTGATTTGAAAACTTTACTATTTAATCAGTCTAGTTTATGTCAAGAAGTACAAAAAGGTGGAAACCATACAGTAAAGGTAAGTTAAATTAGAGCATGATAAAAGTAACTGTGAAATGTATGGGAACTCCATATGGTACACTTGGGCTGAGATTTATAAAATCCAGTTGTTTTATAAGTGAGCCAAAACTGGCCTCTGTGCTTTGGCTCCTATGTTTTTCATTTCTGCATAGGAAGCTGAAATAATTAGCTCAAAAGTCTGTTGGCATCAAATTAAATTTTACACATACAATTGCTTTAAATACAGGCCAAATAAGCATTTTTTTTAGTCAGTACCTACCTACTTTAAATGCCACAAAAACCACATTGGTTCAACATCTGCTAGGCTTTGATAAGATAAACCCTGATCCTCAGGAGACCACAAACTGTTGCTGCCCTTTGGAGCTGTCTGATCTGGAACCCCTACTTTGTGCCTAAAAATGACATTGCCTAGGCAGGTAAGTTACCCCTCTGCTTACTCTCTCCCAGTGGGTTTCTTTTGCTCTTTGCCTTTTTGGGAGGAATAGGATTCTCTTTTCAGCAAATCATCAAAGTGCCCCCCAAATGATGCCTATTTTATGCTACTACCTTGTAGTGATAGCTTTAATTGTTCAGCTTTAAATCTGTTGTACTCACTGTACCAAGGAAGGGCAAACTTGGAGAGTCTTTTGACTTCAGTGCAAAAAGTATAGTTCAGTTCACTGGGAAGCAGAGAAGTTTGCTGACTTAGTCAAACAGGCAATGGTCTGCAGTCAGTGAGATGCACCTCTCACATGCAGGTGGCTTGTGAGCCATCAGCAACTACAGCTTTGGTGTGATGTGGGAGTGGGAAATTTCTATGGTGCATGTGAGCTATGTGTGGTCTTCAGCGGGAACTGTTGTAGTGGCCCCTTGGGATGTAGGTGGGCCATACAGGGACTGGTGGGAGGCCTTTAGGCTCTGCAGGTAGGAGGTCCTTGGTCCTGGCAGGAAGTCTGTAGGTTTAGGTGCAGGTAGAAAACCTAAAGGGCATCAGTTTTGTATCAAGATGATGGGAGGAATGTTATCATAAGGCTGATGCTACAGGCTGTGTGATCATACATTCTGGGACAGATCCCCACTGGACATCCTTATATACACACTGGACCCACTTGTAGGCCTTCTCCTGTGCACCAGCTGGGAGCCTCATGAGAGCCCCTTCTCCGGCAATGTCCTTCTAGTGTCTTCTACTGAGGAAGCTTAACTCTGTGCTTACTAAAAAAAAAGGTATTTAAATTAAATCTTTCCCTTATCACAGCACATTTACACCAAAAGTGTAAATGCAGAGACAAAATGCAATAAATTAATAACTGACACATCTCTGTTCTAAAACAAATATTTAGTGTTAGATTTTATTTCTCGGTGCTGCATCTTACAAGTGTGAATAGTTCATGTTTCTATTTTCCTTCACATTGTACAGCTTTCTGATTTCTCTTATGACTTGGTGTGTCAATTAATTTTAATTTCCAACCTGACTGGACTCAGAGAGTCTATGGTGGCGTGGTACTCTTCAGTGGATTAATCTCCTGTTGTTCACAGTTGAGTATGCTGTTAGGAAGTGGGGCCCAGTTGGAGGAAATGAGTCACTAAAGACTGTGCCTTTGGAGTGCATTTGTCTTACTGGTGATCTTCCCCCTACTTCTTGGCCACCATGAAGTCAGCAGCTTTCCTCCACCATACCCTTCTGTCATGATATTTCTTCCTTGAAGCCAGCCAGCATGGACCGAAACCTCTAAAGCTGTGAGCTAAATTAAATCTGTCCTCCTTTAAGTTGTGGATGTTGAGTATTTATTTTGTCTAAGCAATGGGAAACTGGACCAAAACACTTGGTACATGAACCATGGATTCTGTAGAATTTTCCTCATATTTCCCAATGTTTGGTTATTTTCTAGCTATCTGTCTGTACTGATTTCTAGTTTAATTTCATTGTTATAAAAGAACATAGTTTGCATGACATTAATTATTTTAAGTTTATTAAGATAGCTTTATAGCCTGGAATATAGTTTATTGTAGTGAATGTTGGTGTTTGCTAGTAAAAAATATATGTAATTTGCAGTTACTGCTGAAAGTGTTGTCTAAATGTCAGGTCAAGTCAACCGGTAATGTTTTTGGGTGATCAGTATCTTCTGATTTTCAGTCTTCTTGTTCTATCAATTATTTAGGGAGCATATTGATTCTTTCTAATAAAAGTGTTTTCTTTTTAAATCTTTAGTTCTACCAGTTCTTGCTTCATTCATTTTGATGCTAATTTTTAGCTACCTGCACATTTAGAATTGTTATGGCTTTTTTGTGAGTTGATCCCTTTATCGTTATAAAATGTTCCTCTTTATTCCTGGTAACATTTCTTTTCTTTCTTTTCTTTTTTTTTTTTTAGGCCTACTCTGTTTGACATTAAAATAAATTACCCAGTTTTCTTTTGATTAGTACCTCCATGGAAGTGTAGATAGTTATTCAGGAATTGATCTGTGAGGTCTGGTTACCCTCAATGTTGCACTGTCTTCCAGTTTCTGTGATGTTACCTTGTGCACAGAGTGGGATTTGGGCAGGAAGAATTTTTATCATTGTTCTTATTTCACCTTCACTTTAAGGCCTGCTGTTCATCTGTGCATATAGGGGAACACTTTGTGTTCTTTTTTCTACCCCTTTAACAAATTCCTCCTGTCTTTTAGTCTTTTGTTACTTGCTTGGTTTTATAAGTGAATGGTTTAATTTTCAAGTACTTGGGGACTTTTGTGTTATTGCTTGATTATTGATTTCTTATTTAATTGCATTAATACACATTTTGTGACCTTAGCTTTAAAATTAAAAAAAATCCAGGGTATGGATTATTTTGTTGACTGTTCCCTGTGAACTTGGAAAGACTATTCTGTTGTTGGTTGGAGCATTCTATGAATGTTAATCAGATCCCTTGACTGATGGTGGTCTTGAGTCCTTCTATATCTTTATTAATTTTCTGACTATTAGTTTTTATTATTAGAGAGAGATAAGTATTGAAATCTCCATTACTATGTCTTCATTTGTGAATTTACCTTGCTTTATTATGCAAAATTCCTCTTTATTTTAGGTAATTTTCTTTGCTTTGAAATCTGCTTTGTCTGATATGAATATAACTACCCTAATTTTCTTTTGTAAGATACCTTTTTCTACCCTTTTCCCTTTAATCTACCTAAAGGATTAAATTTGGAGTTTCAAATGAACAGGAAAGACTTGTTTTGTGTTTAATTGTGCATTCTGATACTTGGCATATTTTAATTGATGTGCTCAGATGATTTACATTTAACATAATTATATATTTGGATCTAAATTGACCATTTTACATGATATTTATTTGTTCCTTCTAGTTTTCTCCTTCATTCCTTACTTCCCACTTTGTATTGTTTTTGAACATTCTTTTGGTGTCCTATTTTACTTACCCATTGAATTTTTAAAAAACTAATATAATTTTTGAGTGGTTTCTTTAGGGAATGACCTAACTATTGCAATCTAATGAGAATCAATATTTTATCAACTTCAAATGGAATATAGAAATTTTACCACCATATACATCCCTCTAACCTTCCTCTTGATGTTATAATTATGATACTTTACTATTTATATGCTTTCAAAACCCTATGAGAAAATGCTATAAATTTTAACCTTGAAACATGTTTAAGGATCTCAAGAGGAAATAGTCTATCATGTTTATCCAGAAACCATTGTATTTTATTTATTTATTTTTTGCTTCATTCTATATGTTCCAACTTTCTTTCTGTTATTATTTTCCTTCTCTCTTAAAAACTTTCATTAACAATTTTTCTAAAGCAGTTCCATTGGCAGACAATTCTTATCAGTTTTTTTTGTAAAAGTATGATTTTATTTCATCTTTGTTTCCAAAGAATATTTCCACCAGGTAGAGAATTCTCAGTTAACAGTTATTTCGTCTTAGTGCCTCAAAAATTTGTGCAACATTTGGCTTCTGTAGTTTCTGATGAGAAATGAGCAGTCACTTGGGTCATTGTTCCCTACGGGTGACATAGTGCTTGATGCTGTCTCTTTCAAGTTTTTTTTTTCATTGCCTTTAGTTCTTGGAGGTTTATGTGTCTCAGAGCATAGCTTTCTTTGGATTTGTCAACTTTGTGACTTGTTGAACATTTTGAATCTATAAGTTTATGTCTTTTGCTAAACAGTAACTTTCAGCCATTCATTCTTCATTTTTTACACTCTCTTCCTGGGACTCCAGTGACACCACATTAGACCTTTTGCTATTATCCTACATGGTTTTTGGGGCTCTGTTATTTTTTTCAATCCACTTTCTCTTATTCAGACTGGATAATTTTTACTGGACTACCTTTGGATTTATGCATGATGTCCTCTGTTATTTCCATTCTGGTATGAGACCAATTAGTGATTTTCTTTTACCTTTTAGTTATTTTATATTTTTGTTCTGATATCTCAATTTAATTCTTCTTTATATCTTCTATTTCTTATTCTGACCTTCTCCTTTATGAAGGTTAGCAATTGTTTGGTAAACATTTTTAGAGTAGCTGCTTTAAGTTCTTTGTCAGATAATTTTACCATCTTTTATTTTGGCATTAGTATCTCGTTTTTTTTCTCCCAGGTGAGTTGATATTTTTTCTGGTTCTTTGAATACTGAGTAATTTTGGATTTTGTCGTGGGTATTTTGAATACTGCATTATGAGGTTCTGGGTCTTTTAAAGAACCTGTAAGGAATGTTGTTTATTTTCTAGCAAACTATCAGCTTGTTTAGGGTCAGCCATTCATGGTTAGTCTGAGCCCTGAACCATGCATGACCTGTTCATTAGTACCATTCTCAAATTCTTAGCTATGCTCATTCACTCCCAACTTTGTAGTGAGCTCAGAAATTTACTTAAAAAGAAACAAAGAGCAAAGTCGTGAGGCCTTTTTTCTGAGCTTTTACCTCTGTATGATTTCTTGCCTGTTTAACTCCTGATTCTTTAGAAGTCGTCTTTAATTCTTGGGCCAGCAAACTGGGGCTTTAATTACCTTTTCTGCTATGGGCTTTTGCAACTGCTTTTGTACCCAGAGATAAGCAGCAAGAGTAGGAAGGGAGGAAAAAAGATCTATAGGTGTTAGACTCAGTCCTGGGACCAGTGCTCTCTAGATTATGTAAATTGGTTCCTTTCCCATTTCTACCACTGTTGCCACCACCAGAGTTTGCTTAAAGTCTGGAACCCAAGAAAATGGAAAGGGGAAATTATCTGAAGGAGATTTTTATGTTTTTTCTGAGTTTAGGAATTCCCTCTTCTGCTTGTTGAGCCAGAACTGACTGCTTCCCTTGGATTTTTTCCTTTATGCTATGGTGCCCATTGGATTTTGAATCATTTCTTTAGGTGAATGGAATGTCACAGGGGGAAAAGGGTGTATTTCCCACCAGGTTGGTGGTACTTTGGGTTCTGGTCTTCTCCCCTAAACTGTCTGCTATTATGTACTTTTCAGCTTCCTGAAATAACTATTCCATGCATTTTGTCCAGGTTTTATAGTTGTATTCAGTGGGAGAGGCTAATTTGTCCTTAGTCTAGTGTATTTACAATGGTAACTCCTATCTTGAGCTATTTATTTATTTACTACACTAGTACTGGGCATTAAATCTTCCCACTAAGCTACATCTTCAGCTCTTTTAAATTTTTAATTTTGATACAAAGCTTAATAAGTCACTAAGTTGTCTGGGCTGGGCTTGAATTTGTGAGCCTTCTGCCTCAGTCTTCCAAAATGCTGGAATTACAGGTTTGAGCCACCACACCCAGCTCTTCTCTTGAATTTTCATTACAGCAACTCCAACTTTTATTTGTTTATCAGATGTCCTTTTATTCTCAGACTTTTTCTTTAGTTTCTTGCTTCTTTAATAGTTCTCAGTATTACTTGTAAAACACTATATAACCAAGAAAAGCCTTGTCTATACAGACAATATATGAAAGGAGACATTTTGTAACTTTAAAGATATTTTTTGTTTATCTCTTTGTTGGAGTTTCTATTGTCTTTTTAATTTGTATTGTGGTATTTCCTGTGTTCTGTATCTTTGTTTCCCAGTAGTTCACTGACCAGTCCTTTTCCTAATGGAAACACAGTACTGTTTATAATGGTAAAATAATTAGAGACACCCACATATCTCTTTGCATATAGGTATGCTTTACTCATGTCTTATGATATGTAGTTTTATAAATTTCACCCCCCCAAAATAGACTGTTTCAATTTTCATTTTATTATTTAGGATAATAATACTTATTTTTCCAGGGTTTTGGATGTGTTGGGGTATGTCCTGAGAATAAAGCTATACAATTTCTTCTTTGCAAAGTACCAGGATATTTTTAGTGTGTTTTATTTTTTATCTTTCTTTATGTACACCATCTGTGGATGCTATAAGATAAATTGTATTTTTGTCATTCTGGAGTAGTGAGCTTGTATCAGTAAATAACATCTAGATTATTATCTCTTTGTTTTTCAAACTTCCTTACTAGGCCGTGACCTCCTTGAAGGCAGGTACTAATGTTTTCTTTGTTTCTACTCCAGCAGCCGGAAGAGTCAAAATGTGGACATAGGAAATATTTATTCATGTTTCTTCCCATGATGCTAATTTCTCTGTGATTCTGTATGTTTATTTTCTCCTTTACTAATTGATTTTTCTGCAACATCAGTTTTACTATTAACCACTTCCAATACTGATTTAAATTGTTCCATAGTGAGATTCAAGTGAAATCTGTTCCTTTTTCAAAGATACCAAAGGAATATCTCTTTGTAGTCTTTCTTTTTGTTTTATTTTTTGCTCGTTTGTTTGTTTTGATTTTGTTTTGTTTGGTCAATTTTTTTTCAGGGGTCAGTTTTTCTAAGAGGCTACTTGAAGTTCTGTTTTTGTTGCTCATCTATTGGAAGATCCTGAATTGTCCAAGCCCTGCTTTGGGGTTGGGTCATTTTTGAAGGACATTTTTACTCATATTCAACCAGATGGAATGATGTTGACTTCTGGTGAGCTGCTAAAGTTTATAGCTTCAGTTGTCTCATAAACAGAAATAAATGATCGTTAATATTGCTGCTAAATTTAGGGTTTGTTGTATATGCCAAACTTAAGAATTTTAATATATCTATCTCCTCAGATTCAGAATATCAAATATTTCCAAATATAGACTATAGCTCATGAGAGAGGATTCCTTTTCATCTGAGGCAAGAGTAAAAAAAAAACAACTGTCTTTTGTCACCAGAGCGTTACCCAATGTCAGCGTAGGGATGGTGCTTGGGGCAGATGGTGCACTTGCCCCTCAGCCTCTCAGAAGAGAGGAAATAGGTTACTAATGGCTCATGCCTAAATTCTGAGCTTGCTGTTATGAGGATTCTGCAGCCTGTTTGGGTGTGCATCTGTAGGTAGAATGTAAGCACGGAGATGTCCCCAAGGGGTCTCAATAGTATTGGGCTTACTATCTGTTTTAGTCAGGGTTTGCAAGGGAATAAACTTAATACGGGACAAATAGTTTACAGGATTATTTTATAATATTCACCCCAAAAGTCAAATGCAGAGCAGTGCAAGAGATCTGTCCACACACTAGAGACCCAAAGAATCCAGCTGAGGGCCTGGATCCCACAGCAATGTCCTGCACAAGTCCAGCTGAAGGCCTAGAGCCCAGGGCAACATATCATACAAGCCCATATGGAGGATCTGCACTGGGAAGGCCCAAAGACCAACATTGGAAGCTAGAAAGTTTGCGCCCGCTAGGTAAAGGGCCTGTGCCACCAGGCTGAGGGACCTACACTGGAGCCAGGAAGCGACATTCAAGGTGAAGACCAGAGCTCCCCTGATGAGAACATGGCCATTCCCAGTGACGGTGAGGACTCGAGTTCCTCTGACAATGAGAACAGCTGAGTTCACATCAGGAAAACCAGCTGTGGCAAGCTTTCTCCAAGAAAATCAGTAACATATGATCTTCTCCACTCCAGTTCTCTTTTTATGACATTGGCAACAATCTTCAGGTGGATCTTCCATGCCCAGAACCACGCTGACTCAGTTCAGCTGGGCATTCCAAGTTGACCATTAGTTAATCCACCACACTATCTCTCCATCCCATGTCCCTTGTAATACAGGTTCTGGACTTGGGTTGGCAGCTGGTGCCAACTTTTAATTCTTTCCAATTTTGCAAGATAGAATATACATTTGCTACAGAATATGAGCATATGAATATGCTCAACTTTCTTGTCAAACATTTTGGGTGTTAAAGTAGACTTTTTTTTTACCCTTTGACAGAAAATGTCATGGATATTTTAGGAGGAAAAAGGGAGAAGGGGCCCCACATGAATTTTCTCATAATGCCATCTTTCCAGAATGACAATATATTTTCATTTTAACTTCCTTACCTCTTATTTTTATCTGAGAACTTTCTTTTGTGGGTGTGTGTTATGCCTGGTGGATTCTTACTTTTCCAGCTGCATACTTTTTTGATTAAATTTTCATCTTTTTGATAGTATTGCCCACCATCATCTTTGATCTCATTTTAAAGTCTGTTGCCTCAGATTCTTCTGTTATAAAATTGCATGTGAAATACTTACAGAATTTTCCCATCTTTTCCTACGATCCAACCAATCTCTTAAATACAGTCATGAGTTGGGAAATGGAGTCTTTCATGGTGCTTCACACTCTTTTCTCATATATACTTAAGATCTTTAACAAAAGGAAACCTTAATATATAACCATTGTCTCTATGTTCCTCAGTTTTGCCCCAGGTTTGTAAAACCTAGATGTACAGCTTATTTTTTTTCTTTTGATTTTATTTACTGTCAGGCCATGGGGGATAAATTCATGCTCTATGTGCTGGGTACACATCACAAGATTCTCCATCAGACTCATGTTTCAGGAGAAGAATGTATTGGTTATAGCAATGCATGGCCATCTCAACTAGCCATTTTGGTTGCTATTTCTCGAAACTCAGTAAGGCTAATCTAATAACTAAGGTTTTATAAAGATCAGTAAGAATATTTTAGAAACACCCAGCAGGAAGTATATATTTCTATCAATATATCTATGTCTTTGCACCTGTACATCTATGTCTACCTCTCTCTGTGTCTATCTCCCCACTAGACATGAAAAGACCACCCAGATCCACAGTTATTCTGTTTCTCCAGAGCTGCCTAGTCTTACCTCTGTGTGTTTCTGTTGTCCATTCATATCCTGTTTTGTGCATATGAATTAGACCAAAAGTGATTGTCTCCAGTAGTCTATCACTTCCCAGTTCAAATGGACAGCAGAGACTGATTGATATTTCCAAATTCCAAATTCCTGGAAGAAAATCCAATTGGCTTAGATTGGGTCCTCTTTCCCTACAAGGGCACAGGCATGTCTCTGTAGTGGGAGGTAGTTTTCAGGAAAAGGAGTATAGAGGCTGTTAGGAAATCACAAAAGTGCCCTACCATGATGTTCCCTTCATAGAATTTCACTGGCTATCAAGCTGTCTTGGACATGACAAGTGTGATTTCCTTTCCAGTCTCTTCTGACTCCCCTCTAGAGCCTGGGATGTTTCTATTTCTCTAAAATGCCTGGTACTTATCCTTCCAGGGCAGAATCCTGAGTATGTGATTTTAGCTCTAAAATAGGCCAGAGATTCTTCATTTGTTAATCCTTCTCACTGTATGCCACTTTTCCTAGGTATAAAAAGTGGACAGAATGATACCTCTGGCTATTGGGAAATTGAGAAAGATCATGTATATAAAGACACCTAGAATAGTACCTGGCATATGGTATGCATGCAAACAATTTTGAGCCATAGTCTGTCATATTATTGCACTGGACACTGATTTATCCTTTTTTCATAGGAATATTTTTCATCTTTCTGGCTTGCTTCCTATATTTCTTTTTATGACAGCACACTGTCTTTGCCAAGTCCTGTCTATGGTTTGCAGAATTCTGCTCCTTGGAAACTGGAATAACATTTGTCCATTTTCAGTATATCATAAACTTTCTATTTTAACTTAGTTTCTCAAGAAACGCTGACAGAGCTTGTTGATTCCATTTTGTCTTTGTACCTTGAGTTGTGATTTCTCAGTGAAGAGACATGAAGACACCAAGGGAGCATGGGTACTTTTACATTTCTGTAATAAATTTAAGACACTATTTCCTTCATGGTGGTCTAATTTTATATTTTTCAGTCCAAATACTAGGCTTTGTTTTGTTTTGAATGTATGTATGTATGTATGTATGTATGTATGTATGTATGTATGTATGTATTTTTGAGTCAGAGTTTCTCTATGATGGATCTACACTGGCCTTGAACTCACAGTCCTCCTGCCTTAGCTTCCCAAGTGCTGGAATTATAGGCATGCATCACCACACCTGGTACCAAATACAAGGCTTTTGAAGAAGCAAATGAAGTATAAAAGAATTCACTCTCATTTATCCATCAGTGTTCTACAGTTGTTCCCAAGCTCTTAGAGTATCTAAGAAAGGCTTTATTAAGAATCTTAGAATTTTTGCAAAGTATAGCTCTTGGACCCTTTCTATCACATCTGTGTTCATCATGTACCTTCTTTCCATCATTTGAGTGTTTTCTTTTAAAATCTGAATTAATCACACCTCAGTGGGCAGAACCAATGTTTCCTCTTGATAGCAGTTTGATTATCTGGCTGACAGAATGATTGACTTATTTCACATCAGATTGCTGGGAAGGTTTAAGGCATGTATAGTTTTACTGTTTTAATCAATACTCATTGCATTTCAGCTATTTAAGATACCAGACATTGCTTAAGGACAGGTACCAAGCTTCATTCTTTTATCTTCTTTACATAGAATGGAGCCTGATACTAAAGATGACAACAGCCACAATCTATTGAGCCTTTATTAGGTACGAGGTACTTCAAGTATATTATCTTATTCAATCATTATTATTATTACATGGAATAAATGTTGTTACATCTCCATTTTTATGTATTAGACAACAGTAATGCAGACAGATGTCAAGAAGCTACAAATCCCTCCATATGGCTATTGGCTGAACTCTATGGTCAGGTCCCAGATGCTGCATGTTCTTTCACCCATCACAGGCCCCAGCATGGCTGCTGAATTGAGCATTTACCCTTTTCTCATCAGAACCATTCCCAAATGCAAAATGGAAGCACACTTCAGAGAATTATCTTCCTTCCCAAACTATCATAACTTATAATTTGACATTTTTCTTATACTTCTGAGAGTGTCTTCCAAAATCTTGTGTGTGTATTCAACTTGACACAATGGTTTCCTTTTTACTGCCATGAGAATATGAAAATTTTCTTTAAAGTTCTTGTGATTCTGACTTTACTAACCATTTCTTCTTGGAGATCAGAAGAAAGCACAAGGTGACACTTCTAATGACTTCCTCTGCTATCTACCATCTTTCTCTCAAATCCAGCACCCTTTGAGAATTAGCTTTCCTGTTGCTGAGACATAATATCTGACACTCAGAATTTTTTTTTGCTTAAGTTCTTTTATTGGTACATTTTAAGTATACAATACATTTACATTTATCACTGGGTGCTTGTACCTGTACAGGATGTATCTTGGTTCTTATTTTTTCCCCATTACCTGTGCCCCCTTCAGCCCCTCCACCATTCCCTATTTACAAAGACTTTGTTTCCATTTTTTCTTTTCCCATAATTTTTCCTTTCCCTTCTTTCCTTTCCCTTCCCCCCCCACTTCCCCTACCCCTTTGCACCTTTTCTTCCTATTTCAAATTATCAATTATTCATTTTAATCATTTTGATCCTTATTTACACTCAGAATTTAAAGAAGGAGAGGTTTATTTTGGCTCATGTTTTCAGGGGATTCAGTGCATGTTCATCTGGGTCCAAAGAAAAAGCATCATGGTGGAAGGGATAGAAGAGCAAAGATGCTTATTAATTCATGGCAGCTAGAAGCAGAGGAGGGGAACTGAGAAGAAAGGGAGAGAGATCAGACATGACCCTAAGGTCATACCTCCATGATCCACTTAGACACACCCAGAAGTGAATCCCAAGCGAATCAAGTTGACATAATTAAGTTTATCTATCACACTCTTGTAACTCATGTTCCCGACTGGAAGTTCCTTCCTGTTAAGCTTGAAGAGACTCGCTAAACATATTTCCCATATTATTTTAAGTTCTCTTCATATGTTATATGTTTTTCTTGACAGGTGTTGAACATAATACTATTTATTACCTGAAACAATGATTTCTTTGAGTAAATCATGACTATTGCTATGATTTAGAAGTCATAGCTGGTCTTTTCTATAAAAATTTGGTGAGTTCATCTAGACATTTCTCTCTTGTCCCAGACCAATAACCATTTAAAAGATTCCTATACTTACATTGTTCTTGAATATTTTAGACTAAATTATTTCTCTGTGGATTACTGAAAACAATAATTCCAACTTCCCATTACTAAAGTCATTCAAAGACTGACAGATGAGTACTTCACACTTACTCAATATCAAGGATGACCCCTGCTTCCTTCACCGCTGTGGAGATGGGAAGTTACAGGATGTCTGGCCACTAGATGGCAGTCAAAAGGGTTATTACAAAGATTATCCTTCATTTCCAGCTTTTCTAGACACTGACACACAAAAAAGTGAAAAATGATAACGTAATTGGGAGCTTCTGAAGTTTTATGTTATAATGTAAGCTTCATAGCTATCATGTCTATAATCTAAGTTTAGTGTCACAGATGGCAAGAGAGAAGATCTGACCTCTTGCCATGGTGTGCATACTCATGTGGCATGGATGTGTGTGTGTGTGTGTGTGTGTGTCTGTGTGTCTGTGTGTGCATTTGTACATCTGCACCAGTGCAGAAAAGATTCTTTGCTCATTGTTGCCTTTTCTCTTGTTTTTCAGCTGAAAGTCCTCTTGCTGAGACCAGCTGGTTTCTGGACATAGCTTTGGGTATTAAGTAGCAACCTGGCTAAAGCTTGAAATTTTACTTCAGGAATCTTCAGTTTTGCTCCGAAAATCCAATCCAGTTTGTTAATACCCAAACAGATCCTGGGTCTTTCTCTTTATTTCCATATTCAAACATTCACTGGGAAGAGAAGTGAGCTGGCCCCATGGGCTTCTGGGCCACCTGTCTTCCCCCTGCAAACCCGATTCATGGGTTGTTGACTTCAGTTTTTTTGCTTGAGAATTTGGCTCTGTTTCTTTCAGGAGCTCCATATTCAGGATGTTTCTTTAGTGGTTTTCAGTCAGTCTCATCAGCTGTAGATCTCAGGTCCTATTGACAGTGACATTGAGTTTCCTAAGGTCATCTGATGATCTCCGCAGGGACTGGGATTTCAGTGCAGGAGGACCTCACACTACAGGGCAGTTGTTTTCTCATCCCCATTGCTGACATCTCTTCACTGCCTCACAGAACACACGCTGTCACTGCTTTGTCCCTTGTTGAGGGTTTCCTTGAAGGCAGAGCTCTGTCTGGGCTGTCCTTATGATCTCACTCCTCTGGAAGGCAAAGATTAGGGAGATTTTTTATTAAGGTGTCCTGCACCCTGCCACAGACAAAGCACATTTCTACTCCCGGTTTTCCGTGACATTTTCTTTAGGATGTGGTTGAACTTTGAAGGGACAACTTGCTATATGGAGGGTCCCAGGACAATCTACAGAATCAACCATAGGACTCAGGAGACCAGGATCAAGATTTCCTTGGGCTGTTCCCTGGCTCACCTATAATACATGTCCCTAAAGATGTGACTTTTTTGGTAAACAGCTGGTTTAAAAGGGGATGCCAATGTGAACATGTGAGAAATGGGCTATTTTCAGCTTTGCTATACTTTAAAGCTTGGAAATCAGGAGCCACTAGAGTATTAATTCAATCTCTTTCCCACTGTGCTTTCCCTGAAACAGGCTTTCCAAGGCCTTGCCGCCTGACTCTTCATTAGGAGATTCACCGCCATCAAGTTGAATCAGGCCTGACTTGGGGGTGGGCTGGCTTTGCCAAGCTGTGTTCCAAGAAGCACTGTGGCAAGCTTGTTGCTTTAGACATGGCCAAGAAGGAAAATGCTGTTGAGTTTAGTGATAAAATGAGATTGCAGCTACCAGGAAAAATAGGAAAGAATTGCTGATGAATGCTTTTAGCATGGTGGCAGGACCCCTAATGCTACAGGCTAGAAGTGACTAATTGGATCAAACCCAGAAGACAGAATATGCCTGGGGTAAGCTTTAAATAAAATGTGGAGAAAAATAGCTTAGGGTGGGAGCCCTATGCACGCTTACCATGTTTTACCCAGAGAAAGAGGGAAGGAATTAAAAATTTATGAATCACCCACTAGTGGTACTTGATACTTTAATTATATTATTTTAGTTACTCTTTGAGACTGATTACTCTTATTATTATCATCTCCATTTTGTAAATTAAGATATGGAAGCTCAAGTTCATATAGCTGGTGAATGGCGGAGCCTAAATCTGATATTGTGGCCCATGATTTGGAGGTGGCAGATTAATATGAATTGTGTTTGCTGTACATGGCTCCAACAAGTGGTAACCCTCCAAACAGGATCTGCTTTGACACATGCACAGACTCATGCATGCACATACACAAAAACACACCTACACACACACACACACACAGGAGGTAATGGCCTTTGAGCATCTGCAGGGCAAGCATGATTACTAGGACACAGATGGGTTTACTGGGATCAAGCCTTTTCTGATTAACCTCATTCCTTTCATTCACAGGGTTACTGGATGTAACACATTGTGAAGAGTGACCTTAATAGTGCTGCCAGGGATAGCAGTTGAGGCTGCAGGTCACTTCTCTTGAACTGATTACCAACAAAGTATTGTTCTGGTCCCTCTTCCACCTTCACAAGCATTTCCTTACTTTTGCAACCTTGCTCAGATTCACACTGGATTCTATGATACGCTCCTGGCTCTGGTGACATTACTCATGACTGACTCCATGTCACAGTTTGTCTCTGAATCTGTAATTCTTAATCCTTCAAATTTTGGAGCCTCCTCTTCCTTCCAGCCTCTGGTGAGGGTAGCATCAATTTTAAGCTCTTATGTAAATCTGACCACTGTCCTGTACATGTGAATAGACAGGAGTCGCTTCCTGCAAAGAGTGGAGCTGGCTGTGGGTCTAAGGTGATGCAGGGAATGGTGGAAATGAGCAGGCAGCAGAGCTCAGTTTATGTGACAAGGGACAAAGAACACACTGACTCAGCATAAGGTGAGCAGGCCAAAGCATCCTCATGCTGAGTCAGGGAGTGGTCAAAGGCACTGCATAACAAATCAGGCCCAAATGTAGTCATGTAAAACAATACAGATACAGCATTCTTACTGTAAAAATCTAAAATTTGAAATGCTTCAAAGTGTGAAACTTTTTGAGCACAAGTAGAAAACTCTACATCTGATGTTTTGTGATGGATCACAGGCAAAGCAAAACTCAGGGGCATGGAATATATTTTAAAAAATTACTTTCAAGCTATGTGTATAAGGCACATGAAACAGAACTGAATTTTGAGTTTAGATTTGGATCCTGTTGTTTGGTATATGCATATATTCTAAAGTCTGCAAAAATATGTAGAATCTAAAACACTTCTGGCCCCAAGAATTTTGGATAAAGGATACTCACTCAGACTTAATAATGTATTTAGATGATAAATAGTGGGAGAGGCTGCCTGTTGATTCACTTTCAGTTGGAAGAGTTGGACCAGAATTGTATTTCCCACTTTCATGATGGCTCACACATGTGACTGGAAGGTTGCTGCTGGCTTAGGAGTTCAGCAGGGGTAAGAGATAGTGGCTGTGGTTCTTTTCCACACAGGCTTCTTTCATGGGATCTTCCATAGGATGTTTGGGTCCTCACACAGCAAGGCAGGTGGGCTCCAAGAGTGAGTCTTCTAGAGAACAGGCCAGAGGGCTTTGGTTGACTTTGCCTGTGGCCATATCACTTTGACCACATTTAATTTGTAGAGTCTATCACATGGGCTTCCCTTATCAAGGAGAGGGAACATAGACCTCAGTTCTTGATGGGACTGGTGATAAAATCGCACCATAGGAAGAGCTATGCCACAGACATTGTTGCGATCATTTTTGGCAAAAGGGAAGAATGAGGAGAGAAGTTCTGAAATGTTCTCCAAGGCTTTGGTTTCAGGATCTCTGATATAACTTCTTGAATGAGTTTTTATTCCCATTTTTAAGTATGAGACAATATTGGGAAAACCCCACAGAAAAATAAGAATATTTTGTTCTAAGTGTATTGAAAGTTTTGGTCATGGAGGCAGCTCAGCTTGTGGCTTGTTTTGCCCCAGTTACATCTTGGGGCAATGAGTGAGATCTGTCTTCATTTTGGTTTAGTCTGGAAAGGTGGAAGTCTCTTCTATTAGAGAGATAGCAGAGAAAGGCATTACATGAGTGTGAGTGTGAGTGAGTGTGTGTGTGTGTGTGTGTGTGTGTGTGTGCATATGCATATGGGTGCCTCTTCAGCAATACAGGCAATGCCATAGACTAACTAGGGTGTATTAAGGCTAAGCAGTACTGCAGATGAAGCCCTTGGGACTAATTCCACACAGTGGGAGGATGTGAGCACTCTTGAGCTCTGGAACAGAGAAGCTCAGGCTTTGGAACTCTCAAGGCAAATGAGATGTGTCAGAACCATTTAGGGCGTCCCCATCTTGTGAGCCTGCTTAGATTTATTCTGGGAAGATGAAGCTGTGGATAGCAGCTGCTTCCCTTGTCTCTGGGGAAGCTATGGCTCCAGTAATGTGGAGATGGGGTGTGGTAAGACCTTTTAAGCCTGCTAACTATGATTCCTATAAACATAATTTTACTTCTGGAAGTAAGAGAATAAAGTAATATGGAGAATACTGGGTTAGGAAAGCACACTGCCTTGGGAATGATAAATGCTCAGTGAATCAGTAATTATACAGTCTATTTGCTTAAGGAATTGGCATCACTTGAACAGTTATGTGACTCAATGGGGGACCTCAGCTTTCAGGGATGTTAAATAGGTCCAAATGTATGAGGGACTGCACCTGCTTGTGATGAATGTGTTTGGAGGCAGGGTAAATCTCACTCTAAATATGTCATTTTCTTCCTAGGTCTTAACTACTTGAGAGAGTATGATTATTTGCTTTTTAAAGGGTTCAGTATATCTATCAATGGGCCAAGGAAATTAGAAAACTCAACCATCATTTGAATATAAAATAATCTTATAAATTGTAACTTCCTTAGGATTAGATGCTAAGTTACAAACATTAAATTTTATTTAATTATATTTAAACTGTCAGTGATACAACAAGTATTTATTGAGAAATCATTCTCTTTCAGGTGTTGGTTTAGATGTGGGCAGGATGGTGGGGGAATAATTAGTTCTCTGTTTTTAAGGCACTATAGACTAATTTAATGGAACACTAAACATACAAATAAGTACAAAATTAAATATATTGACCCTGGAAATCAGTAGGGTGTCTCAGAAGGGTGGCATGGAGGAGAAAAGAGCCATTTGAGAACCTAGCTGAGAAGTCTGGAGAGTGGGATGAGCTTGGCATCTTGGAAGGAGGGAGAAGTGCCACAGGCTGGCGGACAGTGAACAAAGGAGCAAGGAGAAGGAGAAGGGTTTTGGAGAGGTGGACTGGGATGGAATAACATAGTGAGGAGTTTGGTTTTACTGAAACAGCAGTGAGATGGTCCTGGGGGTTTCAGCATGAGGGTGGTGCTTTCTAGTGTTGTCTGGTTTAGAATTTGGGGATGTCCTTCTGGCTATGTGTGAGAATGGACTCGGTAAGAGTGAGAACATAATCTTATTAGGAAATATAGTAAGTTTATGACCGGAAAAGTTGGGAGCTTGCCACAACCAAGAGTAAGACAAGTTAGGCATGGTTGTAGGTTTTTCTTAGCTTAGGGTTTCACACATTTCTTCTGTAAATGGGCAGGTAAATTATTTTCAGCTTTGTGGGACATTTGTTTCTGCCCCACTATTCAACATGACCATTGTTGCATGGAAGTAGCCATAAATAATACAGAAATGAATGAACGTAGCTGCATTCCAATAAAACTTTATTTATAAAAACTGGCAGTGGCCTATGGTTAGTCCAACATTACATGTTGGTGACACCTGGCTTAGCTGCTGGGGTGGTCATATGGGACAAAAGATCTATGGGTATCAGTTGTGTTTTTTCTCCCGATGAGTTCAGTGGAATGAGAAAGTTGCCCGGAGATGAAGGATGTGTACAAAAGATGCATGTAAACATGTTTCAGCAAGGCTCTCAGTTGGGCAAGGAAGGAAGTGAGGACATGAGGACCATGATGGACAATGACAAAGGGGAAGGAATAAGGAGTCCAGGTCCCGGAAGCATCAGAGAATGGCAGGAAAGACGATATCAAAATTCAGATGTGGGAAAGGTCAGGAGGTGAAGACTAGATCAAGATAAGATGTGAGAAATGAAGATTGGTCAGTTACAGCAATTCTAGAGTTCTAGAGGGCAGAGGGTTAACATGGTAGGGAAGATAAGATTGTTGGAGTGAGGGGTGTCAGACCCAAGAGGAGAGATTGTTGTTTGGATCAGCTATATGTATTCCAAAAGTTATGATATAGGTGGTGTGAAAAGGAAGGCAGTGATTCAGGCACTAAAAACTTCAATGAACAAGGAGTGTCAGTAGACAAGCCCTTTGTCTCACTGCCCTTCATGGCTGAGGTCATCTACTCACTGCTCCCTTCGACAAGTTTCACTGTCACTGTCTAAGGTGACATAGCCCACACCAAAGTTGCAATTGCAGAGCTTTCTACCCACTCAGAAATGCTTTCAGTGGATCATTCTGAATTTAAGTAAGACACAAGCAACTTGTAATCAAATATAAGCTCTTAAAAAGTCTCTTCATAATTGCTTAAGAAGGGTTCCAGGTATCTTGATTTACATTTCTGAAAAAGTGCAATTTGGTTACTGTATTTCCTGTAATAGAAGCAGTTTGACATTATGCTCAGTGAAGTAAGTCAGGCACAGAAGACAAATACTGTATGATCTCACTTGTGTCTGAAATTGTATAAAGTCCATCTCATAGACACAGCGAGTAGAAAATGGCTACCATGGGCAGGGTACAGGGAAGGATGGGGAAGTGGGATCTATGGATCAAAGGGGAGAAAGTTTCACTTAGACTAGAGGAATAGATTATGGTGTGAACTATTACACTACATGGTGACCAAGGTTAGTTATAATGTATTGTGATTTCCAAAATTGCTAAAAGAATTGCTTTTTAACATTCTCATCCCAAAAATGGTAAGTTGGAGAGGTAATGAATATGTTAATTAGCTTGATTGAGTCTTTCTACAATGTAAATATAGATCAAAACATTACATCCTGGTACATAAATATACACAATTGTTGTCAATTATAAAGAAGAGAAGAAGGAAAGAAAGAGGGGGAAGAAAGAAGGGGAAGGAAAGAAGGAAAGAAAAAGAAAGGAACAAAGAAAGAAAAGAAAGGGAGGAAGGGAAGGAAAGAAAAGGAAGGAAACAAAAAAGAGATGCTCATACCTATGACTCTTCTGACTTCTCTGGGGGAAACTGTGTACATGTTACAACAGTTCACAAATGTCTTTACATTAAGGGGAGGGCGTGTGTTGGAGCCTGGCTGCCCGAGGCCATTTTTACTTCCACTGGCAGAACAAGTCTCTGGTTAATGCAGCACAGTAAGACACAGCAAGGAGCGGGAGACGCTCAGTGACAGGTGACAGCCAAGGGTGTCATGGGAAACGACAATTGGTTTTTTTTCCCCTATGAATGGATATATCTTAACTTTCCTCTGGTAACAAAAACTAAGAGAAAAGAGATTAATACCATATGATAAGAAGATAATGGCAACCAGGGAATGGAAATTGGAACATATTAATAAAATTCTAATTATATAACTACATTTTTAAGTTGGGTGATTGTCCTACTTACTCTTCATTTGGGAGGAGAACATTTTTGAACATTATGAGCAATTATTGTGAAATTTTACGTACTTTTTCATGGGCTGTGGATGAGGCACAAAGGAACTTAAAACTGGGTTCAAAGCTGCAGGCTCTACTCAAACACCTGCTACTAGACTGCTAGAGTTTCCTGGGAACTGCTCAGTCATTTTAATTCTGTAATTTTCTCTCTGTGTGTATGTGTGTGTCTGTTACATTTGGAAAATTCCAGAGTTGTGCCAAAGATAAGTAGTAACCAATTTAAATAATTAAGGGGAAGGCCCAAGAGCAAGAGAATGTAGGGAAGCATCCAGAACTGCAGGGTAGACAGGTTGCTCCAGCAGCCCTCTAGGTGTGCCATATCGATGGCATATCCATCTACTTGGAAGAAAAACAATTTCCATTTAAAACTGTAACTGACATCTGTGACCAATTTTCTATAAAGAACAGGGGTCAATAAATGGAGTCAATAAGAAATTATAAGTTTTCAATATGTTGAATTTCCAAAGATGCCAGAAATCTCTGGGAAAATGTTGAGAGTTTTAGGGAATATATTAGAAGAATAGATGGCTAGGTATGAAGGAATAAATAGTAAAAGGATGGATGCATTAATTCAACAAGTATTTATCATTTCTTATGAATTTCTTCTCATCCTTATCCATGTGCTGGGGGTTATTCTAGGAAGAGAGGAGTAATTGAAACAGAAATCCCTACCTTAGAGGAGCTTGTATCATAGTAGAGAAAGATTAACTATAAAAAAGAGACAAGTAACATAAATTTAGGAATAAAAATGGTTCCAGAAGAGTGGGTAACTGTGTGGAGCAGGCTGTGCCTTGGTGAGAGTTGCTCCCTGTTGTATGGAATAACAGATTTAAGGCTGTAATTGCACTGAGTGATCCGAATTTGTAAAGCAGCACTTTGCTCCATTTTGGGGGCAAATTCTGAGGCTAAATGACTTGGTAACATGTCTGTGTAAACAGATCATCTCCAGATGTTGGACCCACTAAACTTGACAACAAACAAACAGCTTCCAGCTGGAAGGAACAATCATAAGGCAAAAATTGATAAATAAATTAATCATGCTAGTAAAAATCACCACCTCTAAACTTATCAAAATTAAATCAGGGGCACATAGACACAAGAAATATCAAAAATATATCAGAGAAAGCTAGACCATGAGCTAATCAGACACAACAAACAAATGATGCAAAGCCCTCACCTGGATGTATAAAAGGTGGGGCCCCAACACTGGGGTATGGTGACACACCCGTCATCTCATCAGAACATGGGTGGACACATCATGAAGTTGACAGGCAAGAAACTGTGGCACTCCATCCCCTGACTTGAGGTCAGATCAAATTCCCTGCTTGACACAGCCCACTTGAACTTCCTGCCATCCTGATGTGGGTTTTAAACTGACTCTGATCTTGACAAGCTCTGCTCAGTCTGTAATCTTATCTGGCCACCTGAAAGAACTTTCCACTTATCTGTGGGCTCTCTACTATATTTTCAGGGCTGCTTCTTTGAATCCTGCAGCTCCTCTTACTCCTTTCTTAGCTGCTCTGTAACTTCTATGTTATCATGTATAGTGTGTTGTGTAATTGATGTGTGACTCCAGGGTTTAGGTATTAGTAATTAAGATGGGAATAAAAGAACCTGTGATTGCCTAGATCACTGGCTATCAAGTGAGTGCTCAGCCAGATAAGGCTCATTAAATTGGCTAAGCTTGTGCATGTATTCAGTAAATTCGGACACTGTGGAGAGACACAAACTTATCTGGTCTATTTTAATGGCATAGCTCACTGGTCACAGTAAGGAATTCTGAGGTGGAGACTCAGTTTTCAGTGGGTTGGGCAAGGAAGACTTTTTTTTTGAGGAACAACGTTTCTTTTTCATTAACTTTATTGGTACATTTTAGGTATAAAATGCAGTTACATTCCTCGTTGGGATCTTGTACCTTTACATGGTATATCTTAGTTCTTATTTTTTCCCCATTTCTCTGCCCTGCCTTCATCCCTTCCACCCTTCCCCATTTATAGACTTTGTTTCCATTTTTTTCCTTTTCTCATAGTTTTTCTTTTCCCTGCTTTCCTTTCCCCAACCCTTCCTACTTCCCCTGCTCTTTTAGACCTTTACTTTCTATTTCACATTATCAATTATACCATTTGAACCTTATTTACACTTTTAGTTTTCACACCGGAGAAACTATTCGGTATTGAAACACTAAACTTTCTGGAAGATAAGTTAGGTAGAAATCTCAAAGACATTGTCATAGAAAAAGATTTTATGAACAAATCCTCAATAGCATGGGAACTAGCACAAAGAATCAACAACTGAGGGGTGGGAAAGGGCACACAGGTAATGGGGAAAAATTAAGAACCAAGATATATCATGTATAGGTACAAGCACCCAATGATAAATGTAAGCATGTTGTATACCTAAAAATGTACCAATAAAAGAATTTATGCAAAAAAAGAATCAACAACTGGGATCTCATCTTATTAAAAAGCTTCTGCACCACAAGAGGAACATTTTAATAACCATTTCTGCATATGAAGAAAGGGGTGTATAAGAAATAAATGGTCCAGGCAGGGGTACTAGTCTGAAGCTGTGACCCCAAAGGATCTACAGACTAGCAGGAGATGCTGTGCTTGGGGAAAATCAGGTGGGAGCAGTGACAGGTGAGAAGAGTGAGCGAAGTAGGGGAACAGCCAGTGTGTGCTGCCACTGTAAGAGTGTTTAGCTTTACTAATTAGATGCAGGTGCTTAAACTGACTTTAGATTTCCTCAGCTCCTTTGGGTGGAATGTGGAGACAGCCTGGTTGGCCAGAAGGCATGCATGTGAAGGACCTGTTAAGAGGAGACTGAAGTGTCCCAGGTGAGAAGCAATGAGTCACCTTGCACCCAGGTTGTGCCAGTGACGGTGAGAAGGGATCAGATTCTGCATATGTTTTTGAAGTGAGCTATCAGGATTTGTCAACAGAAAGAGTGTGGGAAGTGAGAGAAGCAGAGGAACTAAGGATAAAGGTAAGCCTTTGGACCTGAAGTATGAGAAGGATGGCTCTGTTGATACATCAGAGAGATACTTCTTGCTGAGATCACCTGAAGTCCCAGCCCTTTTACATATGGAAGCAAATAGACCTTGAATTTTTTTAAAGTAACTTTATTGAGGTACAGTTGATTATACAAGAACTGTACATGCTTAATTATGCAATTTTCAGAGTTTGGGGACAAGATATGGAACAGTTACTGGATGAGGGGGTAGTCCCATGTGGCTTTTTTACAGATCCTTGGTGTCTCAAACAAAAAATTGGACAAGCAACACAGAAAAGGCAGCAAAGGCATGCGTTTATTGAAAGCCAGAAAGAAATTGTCTTAGTTACTTTTATTGTTGCTGAGACAAAATACCTGACACTCAAATTTAAAGAAGGACAGGTTTATTTGGCTCACAGTTTGTAGAGGTTTGAGTCCATAATCGGCTGGCTCCAAGGCAGGGTGGCATGGCAGAGGTGCATCACAGAGGAAAAACAGTTCATGGCAAAGCAGGGCAGGCAGAGGTGCATCGCAGAGGAAAAACAGTTCATGGCAAAGCAGGGCAGGCAGAGGGCAACAAGTAACAAGTCCAAGAGACTTTAGCAGCTTCTTTCTGTCTCTTTTATTTCTTTCTAGGCTATGGAGCTTAGGTAGGTACCAAACCAATCAGTGGACTGATTTATTAATCACACACCTTTACTCCCAGCATCACACACCCTAAATCCAGTCTGCTCTGAAAAAACCCTCACCTATAACTGCATGAGTCTTTTGGGGGACATCTAGGCTGAAGCCATAACAGAGCTACACTCTACAGGGTAAGAGTGAACCATGAAAAAGCTCACAGTGGCCTGAAGGATGTCTTTAATATCCAAAATTTCTGGGTTGTCCTTCAGCTCGTGAGGCAAATAAGGCCTCATGCAAATAAGGGACAGTTGGCCTATCAAAAGCTCACTTGGATTCACCCCATATTTAAACTGTCCTACAAAAAAACTCGGTTGGTTTCCCTCCAGATGTAAATGAAGGGTCAGGAAGGTGTCTTTTGATTGGCTGTTCCCATACACAAATGAAAGTTTTAAAAGAGAATCTTCTGATTGGTCATGCAAATAGCACCAGATTCAAATGAATATAGCACCTTTTTTAAAAATTAGTTTTATTGGTACATTTTAGGTATACAATATAATGACATTCATCATTGGAAATCTGCACCTCTACATAATCTCTCTTGGTTCTTATTTTTTCCCCATTTCCCTGCCCTCCCTTCAACTCCTCTATCCCTCCCTATTTACAAAGACT
>NW_004624841.1:2244278-2269924 GCF_000247695.1 Heterocephalus glaber | reverse complement strand
GGACTGGTGCAACCACTTTGGAAATCAGTATGGAGATACCTCAAAGAACTAGGACTAGAGGTCCCATTTGACCCAGCTATTCCCCTACTGGGTATCTTCCCAAAATAATTAAAAGAATCATACCACAGTGATATATGTGCATCCATGTTTGTAGCCACACAGTTCATAATACCTAAAGCTTGGAAACAGCCCAAGTGCCCATCAACTGGAAACTGGATAAATAAGATGTAGTTTTTTTTATAAAATGAAGTACTACTCAGCCATAAAGAATGAGAAACCAGAGTCATTTATAGCTAAATGGAAGCATATTGAGGCCATACTCTTAAATGAAACAAATAGGACACACATCTGTAAATACTGAATAGTTTCTCTAGTATAGAAACTGAAAGTGTAAATAAGGGTTAAAATGATTAAAATAAATAATTGACAATTTGAACTAGGAAGAAAAGTCCAAAGGGGTAGGGGTGATGGGAGGGGACCAGGAAAGGAAAGAAGGGAAAGGAAAAATTGTGAGAAAAGAAAAAAAAATGGAAATGAAGCCTATGTAAATAGGGAAGGGTGGAGGGGGTGAAGGGTGCACAGGTAATGGGGAAAAAATAGAACCAAGACACATCATGTACAGGTACAAGCACCCAATGACAAATGTAAATGTATTGTATACCTAAAATGTACCAATAAAAGAACTTAAGAATAAAAAAAAATTGTTCCTCTGTAGTGCACTTTCAAAGCCATCCATCTTTGATAAAATCCCAGGGAGCTGCCTGCTTCTTATGGAGGTTCAAAAGATCCAGGGCTTGGTTGGCCAAACCTGGCTTTGCCATGCATGCCACCTGTCCTCACGGATGTGCTACTTCACACAGAAGTGACCTTGGCCCTTTAGTGGGCACCTGCTCAGGCCCTCACCTGGCTGCTGTCCTACTCACAGCCTCTCACATCAGCAGTGCAGAAGGCTGTCTCACTTAAGGGCTTACTAAGTCAGTGGACTGAACCAAGCCTCCAATTCCATCTGCCAGCTCTCCCTTCCACCCCATGGGAGCCCATCCAGGGCTAGCACTGTAGCTTTTCAGGTGCATTTCAGGTACTGAAATAGTCTGCCTACAGGATATTAAAAAGTTGAGATCACTTTAAGTCATAACTTCCTTCCAGATGGGGTTTCAAGCTTCTCTTGCCCCCACTCACAGCTGATTCTCCTTACTTGTCAGCACTGGGGTGGGGACCCTGTCTGTTCCTATCCTCTTAATTAGCATTGCGCCATCTCCTTCTGTGTGTTCTGACTGCCTCTGCCTCCTCCTGGCTTTGAGCTTGGAGGAGGTAATCATTCACCAAATCCACAAACATTCATTGTGATTTTAATTTGTTTCAGGTACTGTTTTGGGTTCTGGGTAGTGTGATAATTTCCGTGGCTTTGTGGAATTTGTGTTTAAGCTAGATGAGGCAAACTATATTAAAGCCAACATATTTTAAAATGACGGACTCTGGAGGAAAGTAAAGCAGAAGAGAGGAATCGGGATGGCTGGGAATGGGGTTTGCAGTTTTCCATAGGATGGTCATTGAGAATGTGCTGCTGAAGTCACACCTGAGAAGATACCTAGAGGCAGCAAGTGAGTGAGCCATGGAGAAATTTGGGAGGAGGGTCTATGAGAGGAAATGAAGCAGTTGAAGCCCCTAGGAGCCCAGTGTGGCTGGAGGATTGAGATGGACAGCAGAGGATACTGAGGCAGAGAAGTAGAGCAGGAGGTTGAAGAGAGCAGTCTTGTTGGGTGAACAGAATGCAGACATCAAGATTGGAGGTGAGGAGACAAATTCGGAGATTATTGGAGCAATTGAGGTGCAGGTGGTGGTGGCTGAGAGGGAGGTGGTGGGAGGTAGGTGAGGAATAATCTTCTCTGGAGTTTTGAAGGTAAACTCAGCAGGGTGTATTAGTGGTTAGTACTGGAAATGAAAAATAAAAACAGGACCCAAATTGACTCACCAGCAGCTGGATGGGTGGATCTGCCATTTACTGGAATGGGAGGCTGAAGAATCAGGTTCCTTGGGGGCTGGTGGAAACAGGAATTTAATTTTGGAATTCTTCAGTCTGAAAAGTGGAGTTCGAAGATGTAGGTTGGAGATCTGAATTTAGAATTTGTCTCCATAGAGGTAACACTTAACAGTACCCAGTATAAAGGATTGGAATAGAACCTGAGACTGCTCACAACAAAGACAGCTTGGTTATTTGGGAGTTAAGGTGGTTGCAGGGAGGTCTGAAGTGAAGGAGAAAATGGGAAAGAAGAGAATGGAGGAGGGAAAGGATGGGGCAAGTGTGACTGCAGGATTGCAGCAGCTGTAATATTTCTAAGAGGTTGTTGGTCATGAATTTAAATAAAGATTAGTCGGCTTAATTTTCCTTCCATCATGTTCTACAGCCTTGGTTTCAGGAATGTTTGGAAACATGTTTTGACCTCTGACATACACACCTCACTCCCTCTGTGACCTCTGTGAGTCCCAGGAGGCAGAGCATGTGGGATGCTTGCATCTTGTCTGCTCAGCCCATGTTCAGGATTCTTCAAAAAACTTGAGTCTCTCCACCCTGTCCTTCCCACACCATCCACTTGCTCCAAGGTATCCTTTGGTGTTCTCAGAAGTAGCATCTCAAATTTCCCTGTATTCATTCTTGTTTATTTTTTACCTTGTCTAAAATTGTTTTATTAGTGCATATTTCATTATACCAATTAATAGGCTTCATTTTGGCAGATTTGTACATGCATATAGCATACTTTAATCATTCCTCACACCAACAACACCCTTCCTGGGCCATGCTCTCATCTAGTGTCACATGTTTTGGGGAGGGTTCAATGTGTATATTTTGATCATATTCATATCCCCTAGTTCCTGCTCTTAGAAGTAGACTATTTGAAAATGGGAAGGGTTGAAAGGGGAGGTGTTTTAACTTTTTATTTTGAAATACATAATTTCAACACTACAGAAAAATTGCTAGACTCTTTCCAGATTCACCTATTGTTAACTTTTCACTCCGTGTGCCTGGTCATTTGCATGTGCTCACTTCATAGATGGTTAGATAAAAACCTCTGTCTACTTCAGGGTGTATTTTCCAAGAACATGTGTGCTCTCTTATATAACTACAACAGAGACATCAACTGCAGAAATTTCCAGTGATATTTTTATTTGATTTAATCCATGATCCCTATTCCAATCTAGCTGTTGATCTACTAATATACTTTTGAGTGTTTTCCCTCTAGTGCAGCAACCAGTTAGATCAGACACTACCTGTAGTTCTTATGTTTCTTTATTATCCTTTAATCTAAACATTCCTGCATACTTTTATGACATTGGCACTTTTGAAGACTATATTTTTTTTTGCTTTTAAAACTGAAACATTCCTCAGTCTTCATTTCTCTAACATTTTCTTGTGATTAGACTGAGGTAATTTTTTGTTATTGAGATTAGTTTCACTTATTGAAACATTTTATCCTTTAATGAGTTCAATTCAGTGCTTTTGAGCATATTCATAAGGTTGTGCAAGCATCACTACTACCTAATTCTAGAATGTTTTCATTATTCCGGAAGACACCTTGTGCTTATTAGCAGTTACTCCCTGCTGTCCATTCCTTTTTTGAGCATAATGTTTTCAGGGTTCTTCCTTGTAGTATATATTAGTACTCTCTGAATGAATAACATGGCATGGCAGGGATATACAACATTTGTTTATCCATACGTCAATTGATGAATATTTGTTTCCACCTTTTGGCTATGATGAATAATGCTGTTGTGAGCATCATATACCAGTTTTTGTGTGGAAATAGGTTTTCATTTGAAGGTTATATACCTAGAGGTCAAATTTCTAGATTATAGGGTTACTCTCCTGTTTAACTCTTTGAGGAACTGCAAAACTGCTTGCTAAAGAAACTGCACTGTACATTTGTACAGCTATGGATGAGAACTCCACCTTCCCCACATCTTTGCCAGCACTTTCTGATGCCACCCATCTTGGAGGGGGTGAAGTAGTATCTCATTGTGGTTATTTGCATTTTCCTTTGCTCTTAAGTATGGTTTCATGGGCTCATTGAACACTCGTGCATCTTTTTCAGAGAGATGTTTGTTCAAATTTTTTGCCAGTTTTAAATTGAGATTTTTTTTAATCATTGAGTTGTGTGTTTTTATATATTCTAGATGTTAGATACTTATCAGATAGATTTGTAAATGATCTCTTTAATTCTGTGAATTGTCTTTTCACTTTCTTGATAGTGTTCTTTGATGCCCAGAAGTTATTAATTTTGATAAAAGCCAATTAGTTTTTCTTCGATTGATTTTACTTTTGATGTCTTATCTAAGAAATTGTATACTATTCAAAGGCCATGAATGTGTACCTCTCTGTTTTCTTCAATATATTTTTAACTCTTACCCTTAGATCTTTGATCCATTTTTAATTTATATATAACAAAAGTCATTGCCTCACATGTGATAATCCAGTTGTCTAGGTATTAATTTTTTGGGAAGACCATGCCCTATTCAATGGTCATGACATACTTGATGAAAATCAATTAACCATAAATATATAGAATTATTATTGGCTCTGAGTTTTATTTCACTGATTTAGGTATCTATTCTTTTGCTAGCATCAATTAATATTTATTACTGTTGATTTGGAATAAATTTTGATATCAGGAAATGTGAGTCTTCCAACTTTTTCTTTTCAAGATTATTTTGCTATTCTGAGACCTTACATTTCCTTATGAATTTTAGGATTAATGTGCCAACTTCTGAATAAAGGGAGCTAGAGTTTTGATAGGAATTTTATTGTAAGTTTTGCACTTCTTTTGACAAATTTATCCCTAAGTATTTTATTCATTTTGATACTATTATAGATAGAATTGTTTGCTTAATTTCATTTTGGGGTTGTTAATTTCTATGGTATAAGAAATGGTTGATTTTTGTCTATTTAATTTTTGTCCTGCAATCTTGCTGAACATGTTTATTAAATGCATTTTTTTCAGATTTCTTAGGATTTCCTACATGTAAGAGTATACCCATGCCATGCAAGGATAGAGATAATTTCACTTCTTGCCCAAAATAGCCTCACCCCCATTTCAAACCTCTAATACAAAGTTGAATAGAAATTACAAGAGCAAAATGTTTCCTTTTTCCTTATCTTAGGGGTAGAATTTTCAGTCTTTTACATGTACATATGATGTTAACTATGAATTTTTCATATATGACCTTTACCAAATTGAAGTTTCCTTTCATTCCTAATTTATTGAGTGTTTTTATCATAGAAGAGTATTCAGTTTTCTCAGATGCCTTTTGCATGCCTATAGAGATGATCTGTAAGTTTTATTTTGTTTTTATTCTATTAATATGATTTCTTATTAAAAAGATTGATTTTTGTATGTTAACCAGCATTGCAAATTGAAGATCAATCCTTTGTATAATCCTTTAAATATGCTTCTGTATTCAATTTAGTAACGTTTCATAGAGGATTTTTGCATCTATATTCATAAAATACATTCATCTATAATTTTTTAGCTTGTAATATATCTGCCTGGTTTTGGCACCAAGTTAATTCTCATCTCCTATAATAATATGTAAAGCTTTTCTTTTTATTTATTTTCTGGAAGAGTTTGTGAAGGATCAGTTTTCATTATTCTTTCAATTTTGGGGGAAAATTCACCAATAAAACCATCCGATCCTGCACTTTTCTTCCTGGGACCTTTGTTTTTTGATTATCAATTTAGGAACTTTACTAGTTATAGGTATATTTAATTTTTAAATTTCTTCTTGAAACAGTTTCAATAGTATGTTTTTCTTGGTACTTTATTCATTTCACTAGGTTGTCTAATTTATTAGTACATATTTTTATAATATTACTTTATAATCCTTTTTATTTCTATAATATTGATATTATTGTGCTCTCTTTCATTTCTTTAGCTGTTTCTTTCTCACACCCTCTCATTTGTCCTAGCTTAAAATTTATAAATTTTGCAGTTTTTTCAAGGAATCAAAATTTGATATTATTGGTTTTCTCTAAGGTTTTCTAGTCCATTTTATTTACTTGTGCTCTAATCTTAATTGTTTTTGTTTCTTTTACTTACTTTAGGTTTAATTAGCTTCTCTAGTTTCTCAAGGTAAAAGTTTAGTTTATTGATTTGAGATTTTTCTTATTTTAAAATAAGTATTTTTATGATTATAAAATTTTCTCTGGGCAATTGTTTTGCTGTATCCCAAAAGTTTTGGTATGCTGTAATTTTATTTTCATTTATCTCATAGAATTTTCTAATTTATCTTTTGTTTTCTCTTTTAATTTATTTGTTATTTAAGAGTGCTTTATGTAGTTTTTATATAATTGTGAATTCCCAAGTTTCTTTATGTATTGATTTCTAAGTTCATTCTACTGTGTTTAGAGAACATTTTAAAATTATTTCAATTCTTTTAAATCTATCCAGACTTTGTTTTTAAATCACCTACCGTACACCAATGATGGCGAATCTATGGCACATGTGCTGCAGTGGACATGTAGAGCCCTCTATTTTGGCATGTGAGCCAAGTTGTCCAAGCAGCCAAGCATTGGATAACAGTTGTTTTTTTAAACTAAAACTTCAGTATTCAGGTTTAATTGTGGCGTTGGTTCCTTGCCATAAATAAGTGGGTTTTGGGTTGCAGTTTGGCCTCTAAAAGGTTCATCATCTCTGATATAGTGTCTTGTCTTAGTTACTTTCTCATTACTGGGACAAAGTACTTGGCACACAAAGTTAAAGGAGGAAAGGTTTATTTTGGTTCACAGTTTTTAGAGGTTCAGTCTATAGTCAATTGGTTCTAAGGCAGGGTGGCATGGAAGAGGGGGATCCACAGGAGAAAGAGCTCATAGCATGACAGGCAGGAAGCAGATGTATACCAGGGGATGAAGAAGGAGATAGATCCTTCTAGGCTATGCCCACAGTGACCTGCATCCTCCCACTACACTTTACCTCCCAACATCACACCCATTTATAAGATCATAAATGGACTAATCCAATGGTGAGTATCATACATCTATGATCTAGTCACCTCCTAAAAGCCCCACCTTTGAGCTCATGAGGCTTTAAGGGGGACATCCAAATATAAACCATAGTATCTATTCAGATTATTCCACATGAACTTGAGAAGAATGTGTGACCTGCTATGATTGTATGGAGGGCTTTATAGATATCTGTTAGGTCTAGTCGTTCTGTAGCAGTGATGGGAAAACTTTTACAGACTGGGAGCCCAAAGTGCAACCCAAAGCCCACTTATTTATTGCAAAGTGCCAACACTGCAATTAAACCTGAATACTGAGGTTTTAGTTTAGAAAAAAATAATTCATACATTAACATATTTTGTTTTCAAAGAAACACAAATAACATGCATGCTATGGGTTGCCACCACTGGTCCATAGTGTTGAACAATTCTATTTTCTGTCTAGTTATACAATTCATCATAGAAAGTAAAGCTATTAATGCTTGCAACTATTATTGTTGATATGTATTATTTCTTACAACTGTATGATAACTGATAATTATCTCAAACGAAAAATGTTTAAGTTTTAAAAAGCCTACAGACTTCAAACCCTAAAGGAAATTCTTTGTTGGCTCCTTGCTTGGCTTTAGTTGGTGGGGATCTCTCTCTACTTCATTACTCTCAAATTGAGAGACATAGTTGAACTGCTGAATCAAAAGCAGAGTCCTATTTAACATCCTGTCATTGAAGTGTCATGATGAATCAGAATGCAGCAGGCCACAGTAGGTGCTAGGGGCTGACCCCTGGATATGACTGAATTGATCTAGGAAGAATTATCCAAATGGAGGAGTGGTTAGGCCTCAGTTTCTAGAGTGGAGGCTCAATTATAGGTCATTAATAGAGTTAGAAGCTGAAGTGGTTGAGGTCAGAGTGGTCAGTGTAGCTGAGGTGAAGTTGACAGGAAAAAACTAGGAGGGGGCAACCAGTGAATGGATATCACTGTATCAGATATAAAGAAAGCAGGTACTAAAGTGGAGATCAGGAGGTCCCACTACTCAGAGCAAAAGAGTCTCCCTGAGCATGTATGCTGAGTCTGGAGAATTCTTCCTAATATTCTGCTTTTATTCATGCTCTGTCCCCAAGAAGGTTTGTCCCTCTCCTGAAGTCACCCAGGACTCCCCGTAGTCAGTGAGCTCCCTTTGTATTTGCAGGAAGAAGACCTATATTTAGTCAAAGAGCCCTATAGGGTCAAAGGTAGGCTGGCTCTTGATCCACACACAGTGTCCAGTGCAGCTCAGAGTAGGTCTCAACCTAGGTAATTTCCTGGTTATTCATCTCAGCTTGTTTCTTAAATGCCAGTCAAATTCCATTAAAATGTATTGTTTATTCATCACCTCTCCCAGTCCTTGAAATTCTGTTCTTGGGATAACATAGTCTAATGAAAAGAAGCCCTCAGAGTCAAGAATTTGAGTGTGCTTATCTCCGACAGTTACCATGACTTGGGCAAGTGGTTAAGTACATGTGTGCACACACAGCCAAATAAGGATGTGTGCCGACATAAAGATGTGTATACTAGCACATGCACACCAGGGCATGGATGACACAGTTCTTAGATGTGTGGTTTGTAAAACACTAGCACCCTGTGTCTGGGTACCAAAGAATGGGAGTTTCTCAGTATTTTCTCCCTCTTTCCCTTCCTAACTGAGAGAAAGATAGAGAAACAGAGGGGGTGGAGGTGGGGGGGGGAGAGAGAGAAAGAGAGAGAGAGAGAGAAAGAGAGAGAGAGAGAGAAAGTTTTATTGCACTTAGTTGGAAAAGCAAGCTTAAGCATATAGAGGTCTGTTTCCCAAAGAGACATCTGGCTTTGAGTAAGTCAACCAATGGCTTTAATGGTTTTGTTCCTGTAATCACCATTTCTTTCAGTTAAACTAACTAGGTGGAACAGAAGCTTTGATACTCAGTAGAAGAATGTTCCTACTGCTACAGAGTCACTTTACCTTATAAAGATGTGAATGTTCCTAGCCCTTCCTTGGCAGGACTAAGTGAGGATAGATGTGAACCCAGACAGATCTTAGGCTCCTGGGAGCATCTCAGCACCTCTCCTTCCCTTTGCCCTCTCTGTGCTCTGCTTCTCATGGAAACGTGGTTGTATTGCTGCCCTGTATCTTGTAACCTTGGTTACAGATGCAGTCCCTGATGGAGGAGGGGGAAGGAGCTGTATTTTCATAAGGGCAAATTGTACTGACATTTAAATAGGAGGCAGCACAACAGAGTACAGCTGCCGAGGAATGGGAGTATGTGCATCCACTTTGCAATGGGGTTGCAGGAAAACTCTTGCCTTCTCCCCCTTCTTAGTGTGTGTGTGTGTGTGCGCGCGCGCACGCGCATGCACAGGCATGGTGGGTAGACTCATCTCTTGTCCTGTAATATGTTTGGAGAAATGGGACTCTATTTGGGAACAGGGAAAGAGATTTTGAAGGGTTAGGTCTGGATTAGGGATTCTCAACGGATGCTAGAAAGATGTCAAACTGGAGTCAGATGTGAACAGGAAGCCGTGTCCGTGAAATGATAAGGAGACTTGAAGGGTAGCCAAATGTTAGGAGAGGAGAGGATGTGAGAGAGGGAGTCGGCAATCTGAGGATGAGGGGGAGAGGGGCAGCTGTGGTGAGCAGACCAGCGTCTGTGGCCATTTCTGGCTAGTGGTGCCGTGTGGGTGGATGGAGTTCACCAGGTGGATCCAGTTAAGGATGGCCCTGTCAACTGGAAAGTGGGAAAGCCCACCAGCCTGCTGAGCCCAAGCTGCTTCCCCATCTTTAGGGAAATAGATATGTCTGAGGCTAAACTGGTTGCAGTTGTTTTCTTCTGAGTGGTAGCAGGCTTGAGGAATATAAAACATCTTCACCCACAGAAGTGCCCTTGCTGCTGGAGCTCCTTGTCTTCCTTAGTGGTTAGTTAGTCAGTCACAAAACACATATTGAGTTCCCTCAATGCCAGGACTGGAGCTAAGGTGTCTGAAGCTTAAGTGTTCTTCTTATTTCGCCTCAGCTTTTTCACTTTTTCTCAGTGATCACGCTTGGAAGGTCAAGCATAAATGCACTGAGGACAGACTTGAGTTACAGGACATTGGTGAAAGGAGGACCCCGAGCCCTGGGGAAGTCTCCAAGTGGCTGCTGATCTACTCAAGTAGATGTGGAAGGGCACCAGGGAGCCCCTGGGCCAGTTCCTCCCTCAATCAGCAGAGTCCACACCTGTGCAGATGTAATGGCTGTCTTGCCCACTTTTTACTTCTTTTTCTGGTATTGGCTAAACTAAGTGGACTCTTACTCATATGAGTAACTTGAGGAATGAAAATCTGGACATCCACTGTGAAAATCAATGTGGAGACTCCTCAAAACACTGAAACTAGAAATTTCATTTGACCCAGCTATTCTCCTTCTAGGTATCTTCCCAAAAGAATTAAAGACATCATGTTACAGTGCTACACACACACTCATGTGTATAGCAGTGTAATTCACAATAGCTAAATCTTGGAAGTGGCCTGTATGTCCATCAGCAGTGAATGGATAAAGAAATGTGGTATAGTTGATGGAGGATTACTCTGCTGTAAAGAAGGATAAACTTGAGTCCTCTGTAGGAAAATGGGTGTACTTTGAGACCATAATGTTAAGTGAAATAACCCAGACACACAGCATAAATATCACATGGTTTCTTTTATATGAGAAACCCGGAGTAAAAATGAAAAGCACAATAAAAGACAGATACTAGATAATAGGAAGTAGGGAGATAAGTCTTTGTCAAAGGGGGAGGGGATCAAGAGATGGATGGGTGATGGAGGGGTGAAGAGGAGAGGGCTAGGGGGTGAACAAAAGGAATTGGAATGCGTAATGTACATGTGCTAACTCCACACAAGGAATGCGAACACTGTGTACAGCAAACATAAAACGTGAATAATAAAAAGGAAGAGGATCAAGAGATAGGTGAGGGGGAAGAGAAGGGAAAGGGAATGAAAAAAGGAATTAAGATGTGTTGCCAACCCCATACATGGAATGTAAACATTACATACTACACACATTAACTAATAAACTAAAATAAAAAATAAATAAAAGAAAAAAAAGAAAAACCTAAGTCAGTCTGGAGAGAATGTGTCCTTGAATAAGTGTGAACACACAAAGCCGTACAGACTTCTGCTTATGTTTTAGCTTCCGTGGCTACATCAAAGTGAGTCCCTTCACATGTCACTGTGTGCAGGTGTGTGTGTGTGTGTGTGTGTGTGTGTGTGTCTGTCTAGGCATATATACGGGTAAAAGATCACTTGGTGTAGTCAGGAATCCAGGAGATCTGGATTTGGGGTGAATATTCCTCTCATTAGCTCTGTGATCTTGAGCAAGCAGAGTGAGGTCTTTCAGCCATAGTTTTCTCACCCACAAGTGGAAATAATTAATCATCTTTCACAAGCATCTTTGGGAGGATCATATACAGTTGTTAATATAAAGCATCTGGCAAATGTCAAGTGCAGTAAAGGTAATTAACACACAGCTCTCTCTACACACTATTCCTTCTCCTTATCTTGGAAAGGTGTATCTCCAACTTTGCCATTATTCTTAAATGATGGAGGAGCAAATGGCTGTCCATGCTGACGAAGCAATACTTGAACGGTGAGCTAGTGCTGTAAAAGTCTGTGCACACATAGGTTACTCTCATACTGTTCTCTTGTTAAATTCAAGTGGTCAACCTCATCACAGTTGGTGACCTGCAGAGAAGGCTCAAGTAAGGACCCATTACCTTCGGTGCTATCTCTCCTCTATAGCTCTCAAACACCCTGACCTGGGCGTGTTGTGACATTGGAGTGCAAATAAAGTGCTCTCCTACCTCAGGCACTTTTTTCCTCACTGAGACGCAATACCAGACACACACAACTTGCAAGAGGACCCACTTATTTCAGCTCATAGTTTGCAGAGGTTTCAGTCCGCAGGCTGCTGGTTCCAAGGCAGGATGACATAGCTCAGAGGCTAGGTGGAGGAGAAGCCCCTCACCTCCTGGTAGCCAGGAAGCAGAGAGAGTGAAGGCAGAGAGGGAGATAAATCTTCCCAGGCCACGCCCCCAGTGACTGCTTCTTCCACACAGACCACACCTCCTAACAGCAAGTCAGCTGCCTGGCCCTTAATCCAATCACCTTCCACAAAGCACCAGCTGTGCTTGGAGGCTGTTGGGGACATCCGGATAGAAACCATGGCACCTCCCCATCCCTTCTTTGTGTTTGGCTGTAATTGGCCATTGACCAAGCCCTGAAATTGTGCATATCAGATTCCCATTCTCTCCAGACTGAAACAATTACTGGCTTGCTGTTTCACCCAGGCAGACTTGGGGTTCTGCATTGGCTGTCAGCAGCAGCTTAGAAGAGAGCACAAGGCTCCATCCCAGGTAGGTGACAGCATGGCCTGGGCAGAAACTCCCAGTTGGTTCACTGAGAGAGGAAGTCACAGCTGATCTGGCAAAGCCTGTGCCCCATGTTTGGAACTCACAGGCTGCTTTGGATAGGGGTTCACATGCATGTATGGAGCCAGGCCAGGGTCAGTGGCCATTCTGGTCAGCCCCAGGCATTGTTTTGGTGAATCTGGGAGCTCAGGGTTGAGAAAAGCTGCAGCTTAACCTGTATAGCAGAGTTTAGATGAGATGCCAGGAAAAAGAAGTCATCTCACTGTGTATCACTATAGACATGCCAGACCAGACTATTGCTCCCCCCATCCTCTCTCTCTCTCTCTCTCTCTCTCTGGTACTGGATATTGAACCTGGGTCCTTCACACTGAGCTACGTACCCAGTCATTTTTCATTTTTAAAATTTTAAGACAATGCCTCATTAAGTTCCTAAGTTCTCCAGGAGCTGGGCTTGAATTTACAATCCTCCTACTTTGGCTTCCCAGAATACTGGGGTTATGGGCTAGCTCCACCCTACTGGCTCATCTCTCTTTATAGAATTTTCTTGAGTTGTGTGACATGGCCAGTTTTAAGGTGAGCAAAGGGAGAGGTGGAAGGGAGGTAATGATGCTGAGAATAGGTATAACCAAAGAGCTACTTTCTACAGTGGCACTATGTGAATTTATCTGCTCTCTCTGGCTACCTGAGTAATCAAAGCAAGACTCAAAGGCCTTTATTAACCCCACTTTACCCTCCAGACCAGCTCTTGAAACAGGCAAAGAACTGGTTGCATCTTTTGTGTCTCCAGACATGAGGGTGGTAGAGAAGTTTTAATATCCATTTGTGAGTCTTCAATCTTATTCAAATCTAAGTGGAAACTTCTACCTAATTCCCCTTTTTAGTTTCAATCTTTTAAAATCATTTTAAGTTCTATTAGAATAAGTGATACTCTGATTTAGGGGACTTTCAGTAAGTTTTAAAAAAATTTAAACTTATACATAAAACAAAAATTACACATGTTAATTTGGTACCTTGTGATGCTTTGATACATGTATACATTGTGTAATGCTTAAATCAAGTTAAACTTAACTATCTCCTCAAACATTTATTATTGTCAAAACCTTCATGATCCTTTCTTCTAGCATTTTGAAATGTGTAGTACATTATTGTTATACATAGACTTTCAGTAAGTTTTGTTGAACGAATACATCAATTTTATGCCTGTTCAAGATGTAGCTATCTCTCCTTATCTGGAGTACACTGATCTCTGATAGGCTGCAGCTTTGGTGTTTTGCAGGAGAGGAGAGGAGAGAGAGAGAGAGAGAGAGAGAGAGACCTAGTTAGTTCTTTGAGTTCTTCTACTGTGCATGGATGAAAAGTATGAACAGACACCAGGTTGATCTAACTCCATGTCTTACTGAGCTGAGCTTCTCTCTGAATAAATGCAAATTCACTGTTGTGTTCCTAACACTATGTGAGTCACTCATGTTGTCCCCTTTGGCACTGTTCCCCCATGCAAACCCTGCCCATTCACCACTTCCCTGCTCTTGGCACAGATTCCTCACTTCGGCCTATAGACCAACACTTCTGTTGCTAGCAGGGTGTAATCATTTGAGCTGGTGTCAAAGTCTGAGTGCTGAAGCCCAATAAACTAGATTTGAATTCTATCAATTACAATCACTAGCTAAGCCCTGCTCTTCTCTAAATGTCACTTCCTAAATCTGTAAATGTGGATAATAATTACTATTTCCAGTTTGTTGAAAAGCTGAACTGATAATTTACATATTTCAGCTCAACTTCTCATTCACACATATACATATGCATACACAACATGGACACGTATAAATATATACTCTGTAATATGCAAGCTCTTAATGAGTATGCAATTCCTTCTCAGTTGTCCTTATTCTCCTTTACTTTATCATTTTCATATTAGGCAGGAATACTTTGTTTGTAAGTAAAGTAAACCTACATAAATTGGTTTAGGCTAAACACAAATGGGTGTGGCACTTAGTTTCTGGAAGTGGAATGTCAAGGAGTAGAAATGACTTGGGTAGAAATAGATTCAACATATCAAAATAGCATCAGGAAAACATCAGAAGCTCAAAAACACCATGAAGACACCCGAGTTTTCCTTCTCTCTTCTGTGTTATCTCTGAGTTTCTACACATATTTGGGTGGGTTACCTCGGGATTTTTTTCTTAGGAAGCCATCTTTTGCATTGTGGCAAAGTCCTCCTTCCCACAGTATCTTTAGGTCTGTAACTACCAGCCCTCACCCATGAGCAGCAGAAATTCTCTTTCCCCCAAACTCCAGGAAGAGTTGCGAAGCCTGATCTAGAAAACTCCTGGTTGGGTTACCTCGCTAACCCTGACCTTTGACTCAGGTCAGTTGAGCCTGACTTGAAGACTAACACTTTGATTAGGGAGCTTGCTCAGTCCCACCAAAACATGTGTGGTCAGAGTGTGGGACAGGGAGAGATTCAAAGGGAAGTCAAGGTTCTTATACCAAAAGAAAAGAGAGAGACAATGTGAACTAAACAGCAGAAGCCATGTGTGGCTCTAATCAGCCTAGACTCATTTATCTTCTGTAACATTTGGGAATTTGGGCTCTAGATTTAGTGTCCATGTCTTTGTTTTCTGTTCTGTTTTATTTCTTTTATAGAGGTTTTCTTTCCTCCAAGGTTAGAAACTTTAGAAGCACTGTGCCTTCCTCTGGGAAAAATGTAATGTATTCAGCATGAACAATCCTCTTTTGAAGCCAAATGTAAGTTTTAGTGTTCCTCCTGCATCGCCACAGTCATCACTGTTAGGGTTTAGATTTAAAATGTCCCCACAAAGTCTCAGATGTTCAGAGGGGATTTAGAAAATAACTGCACCCTGAAGGTGGCTAGATTCATCAGTGGATTAATTTATTGATGAGTTCATAGCTGAATGCCTGTTGGTGGACCTATTTGGAGGAAGGGCACTGGGAATGTAACCTGGAATGTTGTATTCTTCTCCCTAGCTCCTCTTTTTTCTATCTCTGCTTCCTGACTGCCATACAGTGAGTAGTTTTCTCTCTGCCATGTCCTTTCACTATGATATTTCTGCCTTGGAGCCAGCTGACCATGAACTGAACTCTTGAAAGCTTTGAGCCAAAATAAACCTGTCCTCTTTTAAATTGCAGAAGTAGGTATTTGGTCCCAGAAATGGGAAAGTGACTAATGCAATCACTGTCATCACTATCAAATCACTATAATCACCATCATCATCATCATCACCATCACCATCACCATCACCACCAGAGTCATCTTCAAATATCATTTATTAAGAATTTAACAAATGGCAGGCTCTGGGTAAATGCTTTTATCCTCACAACAAACAGTGTCACATTTTGTATTGACAACAGATGTTTATTTTTTTTTATTTTACAGATGAAAACATGAGGTTGAGGTTAAAGTAAGTAGAGTGAAGATTTGAGTTGGAGTTTCTCCATTCCAGATCGCATTTATTTAAGTACTATGCTATACTGCAACCATCAAAGCATTTTTAATATTACTAATTTACCTAATATTGAATATTAACATTCATTTCTCTGTTTCTTGTTGCTTCTCAATATATGGCCCAAGAACCACCTAAAATCACTTGAGGATACACCACTAAAAATTTATATTCTTGAGCTTTATTTTGAAACATTGAAATGCAAGTCTCTGGGGGAAGAATACGATGATGATATGTCTCTCATGTGATCCTTGCTAAAAATTGAGAACCATTTTTCAGGGAATAAGAAGATGTCCTATCTTCCCGGGTATCTTCAATCTTTTAGTTACTTCCTGATAATTTTTCACAAAAGCCACAACTTTTACAGACTCACCTGCCAGGCATGTGGTGGAATCAGAGGAAATCCAGGGGAGACTAGGCAACTAGGAGTAGGCTTAGCCAAGGTCAGGAGGAGCAATCAGACTGTAAAGTCCAAACAAGCTGCTAGGGTGTGGGAAACTAGCTCCTCTGGGAAGGCTCTAGCCTAACTCTGCAGTTGGTGTGACTGACTCCCTCCTGTCCTTCAGTTCAGATGTAATTTCCTCTACTGTATTTCATCATACTTATTATTTTCTTCCTAGTATTTATGCTTTATTTGCTAATGTGTTAACTTATACAATTAGGGTGTATCTTCCATGAGGATGAGAGCTTTGGTTTTCCTGAGAAAAGTCACCATAGAATCTGCAGACCCTGGCATATGACTGACATCTTGTATATGCTCCACAGTATTTGTTAAAGGAATGATCAGGGATCTTGTGGGAGAGGCATGACTGTCGCAGCCTCCTGGTAGCAACCCAGAGACTGACGCTGGCTGACATTGTGCATTGAAATACTTTGTATCATCATCAGAAACCATGTTGGGATATCAGAACTGAGGTACACTTAAACTAGCTGAGTGGGCAGGGCAGGGCAGGACTGTCATCCCAACACACGTCTGAACCAAGTCAGAAGCCAGACTGCAGACATTTAATAGAGATTATGGGAAAAGTAAGCCTATCTGGTTCATAGATGCTGTCCCCAGGGTTTAGGTAATGTCTTCTGGTGCCCAGGATGGACATAGGCTTTGCCTACATCTTTTGTTTGTCTGGGAAAGGACCAACTAAGGAAGGAATAAGGTGAAGCCTGAAGTGTGTAGCTGTCAGTGTTGACTTCTAAGAGAACTCTCCCAACTATTAATCATCCCAAAGTCATTGTACTCAATGTGATAGGATCCTGGGACAACAAGATAGATCATTTTAGCCCCAAATAACTACTACCTTAGTTTTTGAGTAGTAAAAGCAGATACAGAGGGTATTTCAAGGAAACATAAATTTATGGTTGCTATCTCTGATAGGTATAAAGTGAGGATATCTGGGAATAGCCCTAGTATAACCATCCCATGCTGTTTCAGAAGAAGTTTTCTACTCTGTCAGGGAATTTTCTTTGAGATGTTTGGGCATCTGGGGACAAATGAGGCATTTCTGAAGGGAGTAGTAATACAGTGTACTCTAGCTTTTGGAGGTAGAGATGCTTCTCTGCTCTTGGGGCTTTCCATGCCCCAGGCTCCTGCTTTCATGAGAGTTCCTGGAGCAGGTGGGATAAAGGAATTTCCTTGGCCAAGGGCCTAAAACATGTCCCAAAATGCTGGAATACTGGTACTTCAATGTCTTTTTTGCCTCAGCAACAGAATTTTGCACAGTTTTATTTCTGCCTCTAATGTCTATCTATGAGCATTCTCTGCCTCTAAAAATTTATTGGTAGGCACTTCAATATAAATGAATACATACTCATTAAAATATTTGGAAAATACAGTAAGTTAAAAATGCAAAAATAGTATCAGGAATTTTACACCCCAAACAACTACTGCTAATCTGTATTTCAGCTTATTACCATTCTCCAATTTCATTATGAATAGCTTTTAAATTTTTTTGTTTGGTTTACATAGTACTAATCATGCGTTATACACAAATTTGTATCCCTAAGTATAAAATTATAATGATAACATAGCAGAAGGTTTTCCCCATGTTATTATAAGCAGTTCATAAATACAACTTCTGTGTACCAGAGTTGATTTAATCATTTCCTTGCTATTGGATATTTATGTTATTTGCAATGTTTGAATAATGTTATGATGAACATCTTTGTAAATAAAACATTTCCCACATTGGGGAATTTTTTTTTTGCTTGGGATAGATTTCATGGAAATGGAACTACTGTGCCCATGTATGTAAAACACCCTTGCCTGTAGCTGTTCAAGCAACTTTGTGCATATTCCAGACACCCTTTCCACCAGACACATGACTGCCACCTACAAGAGAATTGTCTCGAAACTGTACCTACAGTTAGATGGCTGGTGTCCTTCAGAGTGGTGTAAAACATAATTTATACAATTTTAAGTGGCAGACCTGTTACAAATATTTCTAAAATTCTAAATTCTTTTCCATTTTTATAATAATGTATTCCCTTAACATTAATGTATGAGTTACATTGCTCACCTTACTATCGAGACTTATTTTAATTATTCTGATTTTGAGGGAAAAGTTGCTTTATCCTATATTTATTTAGATTACCAACGAACTTTTAAGTCATTTCTTTGTTTCAGTTTCTTCTAAGGAACAACAACAATAAAACTCTATTTTGACCAGAAATAGAATATTTGACTTTTGAACAAAGAAATGTAAAGCAGAATTTGATAATGGAGGCCAGACCTGAGTCTAGATGGACAGAACGTGTTCAGCACATGTCCAAGATGTGTGCTCTGTCTCTGTGGCTGGGAATATGTGTAATTGGCTCAACCTGCTTCAGCCTTCCCTTTCCAGAAGGTTTCCTTCTGGTCTTCCACCATACTGGTCTCATGCAGGGAAGCCCTGGGAAGTCTGTGGTGGGTCTGGAGTGGGAGGTGCTCAGTGTCCCCTGGTCTGATGGATGCTCCTTCCCTGTGTAGCTGCCCACCCAGGCCAGAGAGACTGTAGATGTGGCCCAAAGTGACTTCTGTGCCCCAAAGCCCCTGGCTCCAAGCTCTGAGCCTCCTGCTCATTTGGAAGGCCATGATGTTCCTGTGTCTTTTCCTGGAGCCCTGTCTCACCATTCAGTTCCTCCCTGTCCATTCAGGGGGCCCTCTCAGCTGGAGCCCACACTTTACAAATGATGGTGCACCCCTGCTGTGTGCTGTGGGCTGCTCCAGGCAGGTGACAGCAGTCAATGGGAACCAGATCCTGGCCCTCATGGGACTCAGAGGAACTTGCAAGGCAGAAAACAAGAAAGTGATCAAATAACTGAGTAAAGAGATAAAATAAAATCAAAATGTAATGTGCTCATGAGTGAGGAGAGTGGCAAGTGCTTTCAAGTGGATGCAGGGAAGCCTCTTTCAAGAAAATGACCTTTGCCTGAGACCTGAATGGACTTGAAAATGACTAGTTATATGACAAGGAAGAAAATAATACCTATCCAGACCCTGCTAGGTACTTTACTGGGGATTGAACCCAGAACCTTCATGTTGGGCTATATCTCAGGCCTATTTATTTATTTAGAGATAGTCTGGCTAAGTTACCAGGTGTGAGCCACTACAGTTGGCTCAGATATAATTTTGAACCTAATTTCAAGGTGGTACTTGATATTGACACAGATTGCAAGTTTGCCACTTAAAAGGGTCAGAGCCAAATTTGTGTCCAGGTCACTGTGGAGCCCAAGCTTGTGTTTTTCCCAATAAACCACATTATATATGGTGGTATAACAGGTCAGGTGCTGAGCAACATTGGTCTTTGGGCAGCTTGGTCACTGGTGAGGGAGGACAAAACCAAGGGCAAGAATTGGACCTTAAATTTTGTGTGATTTTCCCTGTGGAAATACTTATTCTCTACCAAGGAGATATATGACACATTTATACTTATCATCTTGCCCATCAGTAGATAGAATCCTCTGTCCTAGGTGAAGAACCAGATTGCAGCAGGGCTGGCCCTTCATGAAGCCCATTCTGGGAGCTGCTTTGCTTATGGACTAAGTCCAGGCTTCTCGGGTTATAATGAGTCTGCAAAGAGGGGAAAGGGTGAACTTACCAGCCAATGACCATCAACAAGACTCTCAAACTCTGGTCTCCTTCCTGGGTAACCTGTCCTTATTGAGATTTTCTGACACCAAATACAGGAAGGAAGAAATGAGGGCCCTTTGATTGGACAGGCACTGTGGCCAACATGAGAGACAGGCCTGAGATTTACTGTGCCCAGACCCAACAGGGTCCAGCAGAAACTTTGACAGCTTAATTGTGTTCTTAGTCACCCACAGCTAATGCATCTTCCTGGCAAAGCAGGTCTCCTCCATAAGGAGCACCATGGGGCAGATTGTTATCATAACAGCCTGCCAAAGTTGGTTCTAAATTGTCCCTGAGCCAGTGATAATAAACCAAATAGCTACAAATAGACACCAATTTGCAGAAATGTGAGCTGTCCAAGGAATGCCTTTGACTTGGGAGCAGAGGGAAATGTGTGATAAATATCAGCTTTGTAGTGCAGGATCTTAAGGTTATCTTGTGGTCATGGTGGAGTCAGCTCTGAAGTTATTGAATTCCTGCATTCTTTGAGCTTTCCTAAGGGTTTATCTTCAGCCTCAAGTCATAGTTTGTAATTTTTGATTATTTGCTCCAATGGAGTGGGTAGGTTTGCAGTCTTGAGGTCCTAGGCCCTTCGAGAAACTGAACATTTTGAGTTGTGCAATGAATAAAATTGGGAAGCAATGAGAAATTTTGATCCTGTGTTGCAACAGTAGAGTCTGAAACTAAAAGATACTCTTGGATCAGCCTGCACTCTCACCAGGAATGGAGAATGGTTCGTTTCCCCCCACATCCCCGCCAGCATTTGTTATTGGTTGATTTCTTGATAGCAGCCATTCTTTCTGGGGTGAAGAGGAATCTCAGTGTTGTTTTCATTTGCATCTCTCGAATGACCAGTGATGTTGAACATTTTTTCATATATTTATTTGCTGCTTTTACTTCTTTGTCTGAGAAATGTCTGTTCATTTCAGATGCCCATTTTTGAATTGGGTCTTTGAATTTGGGGGGTCTGATTTTTTTCAGTTCTTTATATATTCTGGATAGTAGTCCTTTGTCTGAGGTACAGCTGCTAAAATTTTTTTCCAACATTGTAGGTTGTCTGTTAGCTCTGTTGGTGGGTTTTTTTTTTTGCAGTGCAGAAGCTTTTTAATAAGATGAGATCCCAGTTGTTGATTCTCTGTGCTAGTTCCCATGCTACTGAGGTTTTATTCATAAAGTCTTTTCCTATGCCAATGTCTTCAAGAGTTCTACCTAACTTATCTTCGAGCAAGTTTAGAGTTTCTCTTTTAATAATTAGATCTTTAATCCACTTTGATCTTAGTTTAGTGCATGGTAATAGGTATGGGTCTAGTTTTAATCTTTGGCAAGTTGAAATTCAGTTTTTCCAACACCATTTATTAAATAGGCTATCTTTCCTCCAATGATGGTGGTTGGCTCCTTTGTCAAAGATGAGGTGGGTGAGTATGTCTGGAGTTGCTTCTGGATCTTCCAATCTATTCCACTGATCCTTAGGTCTGTTCTTTTGCCAGTACCATGCTGTTTTTATCACAGTAGATTTGTAGCATAGTTTCATGTTGGGGATTGTGATACCCCCTCTCATGTATCTGTTGCCTAGAATTACTTTTGCTATTCTAGGTCTCTTCTGGTTCCAAATGAATTTTTGGACTGTTTTCTTTATACTGTGAAGCACATTGTTGGAATTTCAATTGGCATTGCATTGAATCTACATAGTAGTTTTTGAAGTATGGCCATTTTCACTATATTGGTTCTTCCTACCCAGCAGCAAGGGATGTCTTTTCATTTTCTTGTATCCTCTTCCATCTCTTTTTTCAGAGTGCTGTAGTTTTCAGTACAGAGGTCTTTTGCTTCCTTCATTAGATTGATTCCTAAATATTTCATTATTTTTGGATGCATTTGTAAAAGGAATTGTTTCCCTAATTTCTCTCTTGGTGAGTCTGTTATTTGTGTACAAGAAGGCTATTGTTTTTTGAGTGTTGACCTTGTATCCAGCTACTCCACTGAATCTGTCAATTAAGTCTAGAAGTCTTTTAGAAGAGTTTTTTAGGTCTTTTATGTAAAGTATCATATCGTCAGCAAATAATGACAGTTTAACTTCTTCCTTTCCTATCTTTATTCCTTTTATTTCTTCCTCTTTTCTAATTGATGTGACTAACATTTCCAGAACTATATTGAAGAGGAGTGGTGATAGTGGACATCCTTGTCTTGTTCCTGATTTTAGCAAGAAAGTTTTCCGTTTTTGACCAGTTAGTATGATGTTGGCTGTTGGTTTTTCATAGATAGCCATAATCAGGTTCAGATAAAGACCTTCTATTTCAATTTTCTGGAGGGTTTTTATCATGAATGGGTGCTGGATTTTGTCAAATGCCTTTTCTGCATCTATTGAGATGATCATGTAGTTTTTGTCCTTGACTCTGTTAATATAGTGTATTATATTTATTGATTTATGAATGTTGAACCATCCTTACATCACTAGGATAAATCCGACTTGGTCAGGGTGTATGATCTTCTTGATGACTCTCTGTATTCTGTTTGTCAGTATCTTGTTGAGGATTTTTGCATCTATGTTCATTAGGGAGATTGGCCTGTAGTTCTCTTTTTGGGTTGGGTCTTTCCCTGGTTTTGGAATCAAAGTAACACTTGCTCCCAGGAATGAATTTGGAAGCCTTGCTTCCTTTTCAATACCTCAAAGAACTAGGACTAGAGGTCCCATTTGACTCAGCTATTCCCCTTCTGGGTATCTTCCCAAAAGAATTAAAAGAATCATACCACAGGGTTATATGTCCACCCATGTTTATAGTGGCACAGTTTGTAATAGCTAAAGCTTGGAAGCAGGCCAAGTGCCCAACTGGAAATTGGATAAAGAATATATGTTTTTTAAAAATAAAATGGAGTACTATTCAGCCATAAGGAACGATAAACTGGAGTCATTTATAGCTAAATGGATGCATATCAAGGCCGTAATCTTAAGTGAAATAAATAGGACACACATGTGAAAATACCAAATAGTTTCTCTTGTGTTTATAGAGAAACTGAAAGTGTAAATAAGGCTTAAAATGATTAAAGTGAATAATTGATAATTTAAAATAGGAAAAAAGGTCCAAAGAGGTAGGGGTGAAGGGATGGGAAGAGGAAAGGAAAGAAGGGAAAGGAAAAATTATGAGAAAAGCAAAAAAATGGAAATGATGTCTATGTAAATAGGGAAGGGTGGAGGGGGTGAAGGGTGCACAGGTAATGGGAAAAAAATAAGAATCAAGCACCCAATGATAAATGTAAATGTATACCTAAAATGTGCCAATAAAAGACCTTAAGAAAAAAAAAAGATTCTCTTGGAAAAATAGAATGGAATCTGTTCAGTATCTATTTAGTCCATTGCTTATTGGATATTAAGGCCCTGTTCTGAAACAGGGGCCTAGGAAACAGTAAATCCTACCCAACATTCTCTCTAGTTAGATATGGAGGATTCTCTACCTCAGTGGCTGACAATCAACCAACAATGCATGATTATCTTTCTCTAGGTTAGTCTGTGGGGTGGAGATCTTTGAAGGATCAAAAGGAGAGAGAGAATAGTATATGTCCTTTCAACTACATCATATTTTTTCTTTAGTCCATATGTCTTGATTTTTTAACTTCTTTTTAAACAAAAGCAATTGTTTCATTGAAAATATATCTTATATAATAGATAATTTGAAATGGGAAGAAAAGGTCCAAAGGGGAAAGGGAAGTGGGAGGGGTAGGGGAAAAGAAAGAAGGTAAAGGAATAAATATGAGAAAAGGAAAAAATGGAAACAAAGTCTTTGTAAATATGGAGGAGGTGGAGGGGTTGAAGGGAGGGCAGGGGAATGGGAAAAAAATAAGAACCAAGATATATCACACAAAAGTACAAATTCCCAATGATGAGTGTCATCATAATTTATACCTAAAATGTACCATTAAACTTAATGAATAAAAAATATATCTTATAAAATTTAGAAAGTAAAGAAAATGGGAAGAGGAGAAATGTCACTCATAACTGTACTGTCCAAATGCAAGCAAGCATAGCATAGCATTTGAGCCAATTTTCTTTCATTTTTTTATTCAGCCTAGTTACTTTTTCCTAATTATGATTTTTTTACCCACATTTGATTTTACATTATGTGCTATTACCACTTCTTTACAAACAACTTTAATGGCTACATGATATTGCAACAGATGAGAATAATATAAATGACAGAAATTATTGAACATTAAGGTTTCTTCAATATTCTTTTTCATAAATAAGTGAGAATACAATAAATATCTCTGCAAATAAATATTTGCTTGTATTTGGAAATATTTCCTGTGAATGGAGTGTTAAAAGTATAACTACTGTATCAAAAATATTTAAATATACCTAGTATTTTTTTCTTTTTCTCTTTCTTTCCCATAAGAGCTGTGTATATTCACGGTGGACAACATAAGGATAGATATACACATATAGTATAATGGTGACTGCAGTCAAGTTGTATCCATCTCCATTCATAGTTACCTTCCTATGTGAGGCAAAAACACCAGAAATATACTCTCCAGGATATGACATAGTATGATTAACTACAATCATCCTCCTGAATAGTAACTCTCAAGACTTATTTGTCTTACATAACTGTAACTTTGTCTACTGTCATCCCCTTCTTTTTTTGAGTTACTAGAGATTGAATCCAGGGCCATTACCCTGAGCTACAACCTCAGCCCTTTTTAGTCCTTATTTTAGTCACAATCATGCTATGTGGCTAAGTTACCTAGGTAGGGCTCTGACTTGTTATCCTCCTGCCTCAGCCACCCAGATTGCTGGGATTACAGATGTGTGCCATCATTCTCAGCTACAATGAATATTCCTGATATAAGTGAGATATATATATATATATATGATATATATATATCATATATATATATCACATATATATGTGTGTGTGAATATCTGTGTGTGACCAAATTGTTTTCTAGAAGGATAATTTATATGGACATGCTCAATTTGATTACCCTAAATTTTGTATATTACATGATGAACCTTATATGTGATGCCACTTTAAAGAACATAGAAATTCCTCCTGCATCCATACTCAGATAATCACGTACATATGAAGTTTATCCATAGGAAGCCAAAGTAGTACCTTTGGAGACCAGAAGTTGTGGAACTCTAAGGAAATCCTGCTAAAAAATGATAAATCATTTATATGGTATTGTATGTAGATGTCCCCCCAAAGTCTCATGGGATCATAGGTGGGGCATTTTGGAGGTGGCTGGATCTAAGGTGCATGAATGTGAATTAAGAATGTGATAATTGGATTTGGTCCACTGATTGATTTGGCATTGATTTGGGTGTGGGTAATGGGAAGTCCCACCCTGGGTGTGGGTAGGACCAACCATTAGGTTTGGAATATAAGGGGAAAAGAAGGAAGGCAGGCTTGCTGCTCACTGCTTGCTGCTTGCTGCCTCTTGGCTGCCCTGCCATGGACTGTTTCTTCATGCCCCTCTGCCATGCCACCCTACCTTGGAGCCTGATAACTGTGGACTGAATCATCTACAAACTGTGAGCCAAATAAACCTTCCCTCCTTTAACTTGTGGTTATTGGGTATTTTGTCCCACCAACAAGAAAGTAACTAAGACGGGTATTTACATCTATATTTAATTAATGTCATATTACTACCTATTTGGTTGTATTATAAGTATATATACATAT
>NW_004624841.1:2209279-2223640 GCF_000247695.1 Heterocephalus glaber | reverse complement strand
AATAGTTTCTCTAGTGTGAGCAACTGAAAGTGTAAATAATGACTAAAAAGGTGTAATAGATAATGTGAAATAGGAAGAAAAAGGGCAAAGGGGAGGCAGAAGTGGTAGGGGATAGGAAAGAAGGGAATGGAGTTAATATGAGAAAATGAAAAAGTGCAAATATGAATTATAAATAGGGAGGGATGGAGGGGTTGAAGGGAGGGCAGGGGAAGGGGGAAACATAAGAACCAAGAGAGACTATGTAAAGGTGCAAATTTCCAATGATGAATGTCATTATATTGGATACCTAAAATGTAGCAATGAAATAAAATTTTTAAAAAAGATTTTTAAACAGGACGCCTATCACCATCATTTTTGTTTTTATAGTTTTGTATTGTGGAATCACTTAATGCTCTAACTTAATAGATGATGTTTATTATGCCAGGATCCTAAAAGTTTTATTATTTTAAACATTATTTTAGTTATCATATAACTTTATCGTTGTTTGTCTGAATCCATTTTGAATTACTATATAAAAACATGAGACCTGGTAATTTATAAAAAACAGAGGTTTATTTAGCTGACAGCTCTGGAGGCTAGGAAGTCCACGAGCATGGCTCTAGCATCTGCTCCACGTATGGTGGGAGCTTCTTGTTGCACCACAACATGGCAGAAGGCCCGGTAAGACAGAATAAATGTGCTCGCTTGTGTCTCTCTTCCTCTTCTTATCAAGCCACTAATGCCACCATGGGGACCCTACCATCATGGCTCCATCTAATCCTAATTCTCTTCCAGGCCTCATGTCCAGATGCCAACACATGAACTTTTGTGAGGCATATTTGCTAGAGTTGACTCTTGAAAGTCTCCCCTGTATGAAAGGGTTAGACCTCAGCCTGTGGCATTATTGGGAGGTGGCTGTCATCAGCACATGGGGCCTTGTGGCGGGAACTGAGGTCATAGGTGGCATGTCTGTGGAGGGGATATTGGAATACTGACTTCTCTCCTCTTCCTGACCATCATGAGGGGAGCAGCTTTGCTCTCCCATGTGCTCCCTGCCATGATGTGCTGTCTTGCCACAGGCTGCAAAGCTACAAAGGCAAATAACCATGGAGTGAAAGCTCTGAATCCATGAGTCAAACTTTCCTTCAGTAAATTTTCCTTCTCCAGACTTTCCTCCAGTAAGTTGTTTATCTCAGTTTTTTTTTTTTTACATTGTCAGAAAGCTGACTGAGAGCTCTTTCAAATCACAGCACTGTTTTCTGCATTCCTTTTCTCACCTGTATTATGCAGTACAGCATGAGAGTTAAATATGTGGCTTTATCATGAGGTCATGTGGATTAGAGTCTCAGTTTTTATGCTAACCAAAAAGTGACCTTTAAGGATGCTTGGTGAAGACTCGGTAGAGAAACCTTAGGAAGGATTTAGTTTATCCCACTCTATATGTAGTCAGAACAAAATTCCTGTGGGCATACTCTGGGGTGTCTGCATATTTCGGGTGTTGGGGGTCACTGCCTACAAACACAGGATCTCAAAAGGGCTCTTGTAGCTAAAGATACCTATATGATCTTTTCATGCCTGACATTTTCCGTCTGTGTTTTGCATACATTCAGATGCTTTCTTTTATTGACACAACCTTTTCCACTCATGCAGTACCTTCTTTCTATGCATGGTATAAATTATTAAACCTATAAAACACCTTAGATCTTAACTTCTTTTTCTTTCTTATAATTGTCTTTTATTGGATCTATCTTTTATTTCTTCTTAATGACTGAGTCATAAATACTTTTATCTCTAATAATTAAAGTGATCATTTGAATACATCAGTGAGAATTCTTATATAATCATCCAGATGTGGTGAAATGCAATAATTTTAAACTCCTTGTCATTAATTATGAGAAATTCTTGTTTTTCAGAGATTTCTTCTGCAACTCTTCTTCTTTTCTTTTCTTTATTTAGCCAGTGATATAAATTGTTCAGTATTTTAGTGGCATGGAATCTTTTGTTTGAGAATAGTATAGTTATACTTAGCAAAAACTCTTATGCTCTGCTTATGTTCACCTTGATTTTCTTCTCTATTGGGCAGGTTTTTTTACCTGTATATTAAAATAGTCTCCCAACAGCATTGCTGTAATTTACCCCTTGGCAACTGGGGGTAATTGGATGACATATTTCTGAACTTTTATGTGGAATCTCGCCTGTTTGCAAGCTTTGATAATCATTGCTAGCATGACTAAGCCACTCACACACTGGGTCACATCTTTTTCCATCCACATTTTCTGGAAATTAAATTGGATCAGTTTTAAAGTTTTGTTCTCCTATGATGGTTAATTTTATATGTCCACTTGACTTGGTCAGTGGGCACCCAGATACTGTATCTGGTTAAACATTATTTCTGAATGTGTTTTTGAAGGTATTTCTGGAAGAGATCAGCATTTGAATTGCATAACTGGGTAAAGTAGGTGGCCCTTCATTGATGAGGGGCATTATGTGAAGAGAACAAAGAGGCAGAGGAAGGTTAATGATCAAGGGACCTGTCAGCATCTGTAAATGTGAGCCACTTCTTTATAAAAATTTCTATCATCTATCTATCTATCTATCTATCTATCTATCTATCTATCTATCTATCTATCTATCTATCTGAGAATGTATTCCCCTGCCACCCTCCCTAAGTGTACCCTCAGGTCCTGGTTTTGCTAACAAAAGACTTTGCTGCAATGCATAAGCAACTGTTTCCCTATGATTTTACAATACCTACAAGATCCTTACTTTAGGGCTCCATACTTTTTCATTAAGGAACCTACCTTCAGATAAGTGGCAGAAACACTGGAGTTGAGATAGTAGGAATAAGAGGAGAATGTGTCCTGTGCTTTTCTGTCCTTGAGGAGGCCATCAGAACTCTGCTGCCCTGTAAAGCTCTCTTTGAGCCAGTGGTTTTCCAGCTCTGAAGGGCCCCTGCCTCTTCTGGCAACTCAGTGACCACAGGAAGGCCCAGGCTTGTCCTATGTTAATGTGCTGGGTCCTCTGTGTTCTTTTCATCCCCCAGCTGTTTTTGATGCACCCCAAGTTCAGACCCATTTCCCTTGAAGGAAGAATGTTCCCTTCTCTTTCATCAACTCCCTGGTGGATTCTGTCTTTCCTGGCACCATGGTGACCTGCCATCTAAGCTCTCCCGAGAGCCATCAGAGAGATGCTCAGCTTCTGTGCTTTTCTTGCCCCAAACATCCTGACAAGTTTGTTTGAATATCTGATCCACTGGCATCAAAAAGCTTCCTTGTTTTCATGTTTTTCCAGACGTGAAAGGCCAACCTTGTTCTTGTATTCCCTTTGTCTAGGTAGAAGTGCTCCCTTCTCTCCCTTTCCATCTTTCTTATGTTCCTGGCAGGGGCTCCTGGACAACACCGTGGCATTCTGTGGTAACTTTGCTGTCCTTATTGAAACTGTATTTCCTTTCTCTTTTGTAATTTTTGTTTCCTTTAAATTCCGTACCAATGATGTCATTTTTAGCCTTCTGCTTGTACGCTCACTTCAGTGGTCTGTTCTTATACTAACAGACAAAGTGACCCTTTGAAAAGCCAGTTGTCTTGCATATCCATGGAGGTTTGTTCCAGAATTTCCCATGGATACCAAGGTCTGCGATGCTCAAGTCCTTTATACAAAGTGCACAGCATGGCATGCAACCCCACAATCTTCTTGTGTCCTGCACATCCTCTCTAGATGACAATGCTATCTAGACATTATGTAAATGGTTGTTTTACTCTATTGTTTGTGCAATAATGACAAAAATCTCTTCACAGTCAGTAGAGACACAATTTTTTTCTGAATGTTTATTTTTTATTTGTTTTGGAGAAGCGCTTCCTAAATTGTCCAGGATGGCTTTGAACTTACAATTCTTCTGGCTCCACCTTCCAAGTAGTTGGGGTGACAGGTTTGTGCTATCACGCCTGGGTCCTGCATATTTTTGAAGTGGGGTTGGTTGAATCCCTGGATGAGATATCTATTGACAGGGAAGACTGACCATATGTCTCCTTAAGCCCTCCATGACTACCCATGATAAGCTCTGATTCTGTCCATGATATTGAAAAATTCTGACTTCCTTGACCCTGTCTGTAACCCTCACATTCAACCCCCTTGGTATAGTGGATGCTGGGATGTGCTGCCCAGATTTCCCTTCAGGCCTGAAAAGATTGTTTTCTATGGCTGTTATTCCCCTGCAGAATTTGCCCACTGATAGAGGAAGCTGCTTTCCCCTGGGTTGTACATTTTCTGGAGCAGCCTACATCTTATGGCTGGGGTGTGGCTGGGCAAAGAGCCTGTGGTCTTCTCTCAACACAGGACCTTTCATGCTGACTTGAGCACTCTCTGAAGGCTGTCTGGGTCCTTTGTTGAGGCAATACCATGTACTAACTTCTCCTTTTATTCAATCCTGTTGCTTCTCCCTCCTTTTATAAGTTTTGACCCTAAAAGTTCTCCTTAAGCAAACATCAGGCACAGTAATTTCATTCCCAGAGTCTGCTCCCCTGGGATCCCAATTTGTGTCACTTGGTCACCTCCCTCAAGTCCTTGCCCCACTTGCCTTTTGGGAAAAAAGCCCAGCCTGACAGCATCTCAGGGCCTTTGGTGAATTCTGTCTTCTGTCCCTGCTGCTTCTCTTTGAGTATCATGATGGTTGGTTTCTATACTTTAAGTCTCTGGTCAGATATCCCCTCAGCAAGCAAGCCTTCATGGCCTCCATATGAAAATAAAAACCTCTGGGTCATTACCTTGATTTATTTATATCACTTCTTAAGACCATCTGACATGGAAGTTTTCTGTTTTATTTCTTGCCCTCCTGGTGCATATCTTTATTACTCTTTCCCCAGTGTCCGGCCCACTGTAAAAACAGAATACATAATTGCAGACATGATGAACAATGAGTGAATTTGGTTTGCTTTCCGGCTGTATGTCTTTGAATACTTTTTCTTTCCTTGCTTTCTCCTCTTTGGATGTTCTTGGATGGCTGGGATCTTTAAGTGGTGAGAACACAGCACGTGGTACAGTATGTTCCTGACTAGCTGATTTAGCTGGAGGGCATTGTTGGAGAGGATTCATGGAAGAATACTTGAACATAGTCCATTTTTCCAAGAGAAAAGGGAACAATCTTTTGGCTTGTTTCTTTTCTTTCTTCTTCTTTTATTATTTTAACTTTTTCTTTGTTACTTTTGAACTGTCATTTTTGGAAGAACTGGACACTGATCTGTGTGCCTGTGCCTTTTTGCTCTTCTCATCCCCACTGTTTGTTATGTGTGAATTACTAGGGGAGGCACCTCCCTCATGGAGATCAGCAGCCCTGGGGTCAGCCTGAGATCACACACCCTCACTTCAGAGGACTAGTTAGTTGCTAGTCCACCTCTCTCATTTACATGGTCCCTGAAGTCATATTCCTCTAATGCTTTGAAATCTTCCTTCAAGAAAAATGATTACAGACCCCTTGTGACACAATATTTCAATTAAGAGCAATGAAAAACGTAAGTCCTAGAAGGGTACTCAGACTGTGCATAAAAAGTTTGTTTCTTTGCTTCACCACATGGGAATTTGAGACCTGAACTTCCGCTTTCCACTGTGGGTCGGTTTGAGGGAAGCTCTTCCATCATGCATCTAGTATCTGGAAGATCTTGATTGTGAAGGGCTGTTTGTAGACCTTACCAGAGGTGCCCAGCTAAATGAGCAGCAACTGATTCAATTAACTGATAAAAATCGATTTGCACAGATCCAAGTCATCTTGTTTGAGCACAGAGCTCTATGCACAAATGAGCAACATCAGGCTGGCCATTACTTTCTCACCAGAGAAAGATAATAGTCCTGTATACCACAGCCCAGAAGGGGGTGACAGACACATTCGAGGGACAATGGATTTTTAAATGCCAGTGGGCCTTATGCAGGTAGCAATTTGTGAGAAAGTCCTCTAATTGAATGCTTTTAGAGCAGAGCCCACCTTTCTGTGTCCAGCAGGACTGCCCCTTTGGGGAGGTGAGGCCACTCGGGTTGCCTATTTCTATTATCCAGTACAGTGGGAGAACTGCTATGGGAGTTTGCAATCCTGGCTTTGCCATTTACAAACTCTGTGGCCCTGAACAAGGCACTTAACCTCAGCTTTGGTCAGTATAACTTAGGATGAATAAGAACTCTGTCACAGTGTCTGAGGATGAAATGACATAGCGTATGCTAGGTGTATTCTGTAGTGTGGGTTGGTATACCTCCCCTTGGTGTTAGAAAAGGGCACTCTTCAGGGGTGATGCAGCCCCTCAGACTGACATGGTGAAAGACAGTAAGCTGCAACTCAGCTGCCAATAGCCTAGAGTCAAGTGCCTATGTGGCAGTCCCCACCCCACCACCCCTTTGTGTGGGTCTTGTGAACCTGGAGTCTGTGGATGACTTAAATGAGTAAGCATGGCCATTATCACCTCTCAAAAGATGGGGATAGGTTTTGGTGCCATGTTATTCCTTTCAAAGGAGATGGAAGAGAGGTAACCGTTTATCAGTTTGTGACTTACAGCCATGTGAACAAGTATGCTACAGAGTCAAATTGGAAGAAAAAATGCATATAACTGAACAAAGAATTCTTGGAGATTTCAAATGGAAGCATAATCCTTAAAACAGGAAATTTTACCAGGTTGGAAAATTGGATGTTACCCTTTGAAATGGTGAAATTCCTGGGTAACTTAACAGGGTGTCTGAGATGTGGGTTCCTGTGAATGAGGGCTGTGAGCAGCAGAGCTGTAACAGTGGGGACAGGTTGCTATGGAAACCCTGAAGCTGAAAGTTCCTCCATGGTTCCGAAAGGCTGTCAATTAGATTCATGCACTTGGGAGTTTAATGGAAACAGACACTCGTCCTTTTTCTAACAGCCATCTAACATTCTATACATTTAAAATATGTCCATGGAAGGAAAAGCCTGCGGTTAAGTTTTGCTGTTTATTTTAAGAGAATTCTCTTGTGTGACTTTGACAGGACAGATTTTTTCCCCCTCCCTCTACGTTAAAGGAAAAAAGTAAGGCCCTCCAATGTTGAACAAAAACTCAGGAGAGTCACTTACTGTGGCTCATGCAAGGCTTTTCAAAGAGAACTTTAGTCCTACAGCCTTGTTTGCATCCCATGGTTGGCAAAGGGGGCTCTCTTCAGGCTCCCCTCATTCATACCTCTTACACTGGATCTGCTAGAGTTCTTTGGAATTGTGCACCTACACTGATTAACTGATAGGTACTTTCCTAATAATGGGGCAGCTCAGAGAAGAAGGCTTCATTAGCTATCACTCTCTTCATATGTCAAAACTGAAGAATAGTGAATCATAATTTTTACTTAGACTGATTTGCTATATGAGGCCAATGGCTGGGATCTGACCCTCCCTGAGAACACAAATCATTAGTCAACATCAACATAGAAATCACATCAGGAGAGGAACTGGCTCCAAGATTGGCAATTCCTATTTGTTTTTAATTGAATATGTGTATGCATGTGTGCATGTATGCATATGTGTGTGTGTATGTGTACATATGCAGGTAAGTATGTATTTATACATACCATTTTTGGTTTGCAATTTTTAAAAAAAGCTCTTATACCTCTTACTGTGGATGACTGACCATAAGATGGGAACAATTTTTCAAATGGGTTTATGAACTGATAAGGTGAGGCATATTTTAACAGCTGAAAATGCATATTTAATTAAGTTCTTCTTTGCCTAACCCATTACACAGCCAAATGACAATTGAAAATCTAGTTCCCTACATTAAGAATCAAAGACTGATGCTCCTTGACGTCTAAACACAGGACATGCTCTTTTTACTTTTCTTTTAAATGTCAAATTGTAAGTAGGTAAATAGAAACTAGAATGTTGTTAGTTCTCCAGTTAGGTTTGGGTCATAAGAATAGAGCAAACTTTGCTACATTTGATTTTCAGCAATATTTGAAAACTGTACTTTATGGTTTGGATCTAATTGTATCTGGTAATGATCACATCTCTGCTTGTGTCAAAAAAGCTACCAATATTGATAGGGAAAGGCACAGATATTACTTGGCTTTGCTGATTAAATTGGGGGATGGGACAGTAATTCTAGAGATCCCCAAAGTTTGTATATTACATGGCCTCAGGTAAAGTTTATTATAAGAAAACTTTTACTTGTGTGCTTACTGCGATTGTGACAATTAGCACAATAAAAACAGGAAACAGCAAGCCCTGATCAAATATCTGTTTCCACTTTGCTCTCTCCTTGAACGTGGAACACTATAGATGGGTTGTTGGCAGAAAACCTCTGCACATCAACTGTGTGAAAGTAGAAAGTGTCACTCCACAATCAGAATGTAAGGCCTAGCATGGGCTGTACCACCAATTGGATGTCTAATCTTGGGAAAGTCACTCATCCTGCCTGGCTTCTAGATTCACCATCTGTGTTGTAAGAAAGCCAAACTAATCAAGTACAAGGTTCCCTTTTGATTCCCCATGTTTGCAGCCTGCCTCGTGGTCTAGAGGAGCTGAGTGAATAGCCCCTTCCTGATTGGACAGGCAAGGCTTAGTTTTCTTGTATGCAAAATTTGTGCTATAGCATCCCAGCCTAATCATGAGGACATCACAAGACTTAAACTGTTGCCCTGTTAATGCATCAAGTCTGAGTACCTCTGTCTCAAACTGACAGCATGTTACCTAGGAAGCATACAATGACATGCTTGCCTAAATATTCTTGCATAAAAGAAGATGTATGTTGCCCTGCATAGGTCTTCCAGTTGGTATTTATAGGACTGTAAAGTTGTAAAGCTCTCAAGTGATTATAGCTTAGATTCTCTTAAATTTTGAGATTTAATATTTGATATGGTAGTACAGAATTAGAAGTTTGAAAAGAAAAAAGGCTTGGTCACCTTTCCTAAAAGCTCTAGTAATGATAATAATTTTATAGAGAAAATTGTTCTTCTTTGGGAAATGCCTCATCTGACTTGATGCTCTCAGCAGCAGAAAGCGTAATTACAACAATTACAAACTTGATCTTGGCTGTGACCGCTGAATTGACCCTTTGTAGGAACCTGGGTTATGTCTGAGTCTGTTATCTCTGCAAGGAGACCAGCTGTCTTTAGAATTGCTTTCAGGGCCCCATCATGTCATTGTGAAATTGCAGTTAGTAATCTTGCCACATTTTCCAGATTTGGTGCGGATAAGCTTGTGCACATCTGACTCCCTGGTCTCTGATGTTATTTAGAGAATTGGATGACTTAAAGCACTTATTTTCTTCAACTCAATTCTCATCATAATCTATCAGCATCACAGTGTTTTCATTCTCCATTTCATTTTTATATGATCCTATTAGTTGGGATAGACCCAAGTGATATTTTTCTTTACTATGGCCTTGTCTCTTCATTGCCTTTGCTAGAACTCAGGGATTATTTACTTTTTACTAAACCACAATTCAGTCATCCTTTGATCAACAAGATTCATACCCTGCTTTTCTTCATTTGAGTTTCTCCAGGGATAGAATGAAAACAGTTTGTTTTGCTCCATGCAAATTACATATACAACCTGTCCCTAAATCAGAAAGCAGACATGCTTCTCTTAACTTATAGAGGCTGGTATGTTTGAGATTTTGCAGTGAGAAGGAAAGAAGCTTTCAAGACCTAAGGGGCATGGCTCCAGCATGGCTCCTATGTGGTAACTCAGGATAGGTGAAGGGCATGTGTCCTGAAGACATGGCTGCCTCCCACTGCATCTCCAGGGATAAGGGCTCAATGATGCTGCATGGGTTCATGCAGAAGTGGGCACCTGGCATGCTGCTGGGATGCTCTTCTTCTCCAAGATTGCTTTCCTCTGTATTGGAAGCCTCACTGATCACAGGGCAGGCTAGAAGTACAACATTCACTTTCTCCGTTCACGATCACATCAGGAATGCAGATTCCTCCTGTACAGCATTTTTCCCTCTGCTGATGCAGTAGAGAGAAATATGATAAAGTACCGCTTGTTTAGTGTAATTGAAGAGAACACTCATGGGAGGGCTGGTGCACTGGGGTGGAGAGATGTACAAGAAGTAAGACAGTCCCTATGTATGTGGTGCCATAACCTGAATAGACTTTCTTGTGGGACCTGCTGGGACTCAGGGCCATGGGCCATGGGGAAGGCAGGGAGTCAGAGCTAGAATTAAGGAGGTTAACCAGGCCTGGAGTTTTCTTTTTTCAATGAGTAGCCAGAACTGCACTGTGTCCTATCAAATGTATTCCAATGCTTTGTATTTAGCATCCACAGGAAGATAACTTTAGGCCAGGCTGGTCCTTAAAGTGCCTGGATGGGACTATCTTCAGCTATATAGTTTGTCCACACAGTCCTGACCTCTACATTAGTTAAGAGGATTGAGCCAGGGCCTTATTTCCAGAAATAGGGACCACCGTAGGCTATGACACTCTCCAAAGTAGGGATTGGGAATGGCTTCATTGTACTGCTCACCCATCCTCTTTCATACATTTACTCCACTTGGATTTGGAAACACTGAATGACATTATGTTTTTTTCTACCTCAATGGTTTCTCCTCCTCTCTGGAGCTCTTTCGTTTTTGGTATTGAGATTGAAATCTTGACCTTTACACTGAGGTACATCCTCAGCCCATTTTTATATTTTATTTTGATACAGAGTCTCACTAGATTGCTAAATTGCCCAGCCTAGGTTCAAATTTGTAATCCTTCTGCCTCAGCCTGCCAGGGTGCTGGGGTTGTGAGTGTATACTACCATATCTGGCTCTCCCCTGACTGAGTGCCTGATCCTCTGGTGTCAGTCACCCCCTGTTATTCTATCTCTTGGCATTAAATGGCTGCATCCTGACAACTGTCCAGTGTACAGTGTACATGGGTAGCTGGGGTTTCTTCTCTGAGCAGCAGACTCACCCACAATCTATTCATCTTCACTTGGGCTTCTAACATTCAGCAGGTCCAAATAAAAGTCTCCTTTCCACCTGCTCCCTCTGCAACCTTTTACTTCTCAGTTGATGCTAAATCTGGCCTTCCAGTTGCTCAGGGGAAAAAATTCTTGAAAGCATATTGATTCCTCTCTTTCTCTCACACAAGGCATCTGTTCTGCCAGGAAATGCTGTTGGTGCTACCTTTTGAACACATCCTGAATCTAACACTTCCTGCCACCTCCTGTCATCACCCTGGGACAAGAGATTAACATCTCTAGCCTGGGCTACACCAGGAACTTCCTAACTGCTTCTTGCTGTGCCCCTGTGCACAATTTTCAACACCATATCCAGGATGATTCATGACATTGCCAAAACATGCTCCTTTCTCCTTAAAGTCTGTTAGGGACAGCATTTCATTCACACTAAAAGCCAGTATCCATGGAGAGTGCAGCAGGTGCATCCTCAGTGACTGCTTGGACTGAAGTCCTCATGCTCAGTGACTCCAGTCCTGCCCTCAGTCCTACCTTCTGTCTCCTCCAGCCCCCAGACATCCTCCATCCAGTGCTGGCAGTGGTTCTCCTCTGTCTCTTCTACTTACCTGCCCACATACCCTGCTATCTTCTCCCAGTCCTCATTCATTGTTGCTTTGCTAATGTGGCTTGCTGCAGCCATGGGCTTTACTTTAAAGCTGTCCTCCTCAGTGGACTCCTTCAGTTGACATTCCAGATCCTTCACATCTCGCTCAACTTTTCCTTCTGAACCATAGAGATTTTGCCTTCTAATTATTGTTTTTTCACTTACATATTATGTTTGTTGCGTGTCTCCTGCAAGCCTTTCATGCATGATTCAAATGTGAACTCCATGTGGGATTTTTATTAGTTTTATTTAATGTTGTGTTGCAACAGTACTGAAAAGGGTCTGGAAGACGGTGGGCTCTCAGTACATTTATTGAATGTGAAGGACCCTAGTTAGCAAGACAGACTCCGTATTGCTGCTGAACAACCCACCTGCCTGCCCTTTAGGTGAACTCAAAAGGAGGAAGCTTAGAAACCTCCTCCCCTTAGAGTTTCTTAGAAACAACAATTAATCAACTATTGTTTTACAAATGTTCTAACAGCAGGACTTTCTGCTTCTGTACCTTTTGCTTGCTTTACTAGTTCTACCCTATAGCGGGGCCTAGAAACTGCTGGCCTCAGAGGTGTATAAAATATGTTAATCTCCCTCCAGTGGAGGCTGGAGTCCCATGCTCGGCTGGGGTCCTGGCTGGTAATAAACTCCTGTGTGGATTTAATATTGGTCTCTGGTTGGTTCTCTCTCACTGGGTGTAACAGAATGGGTGAACCCAGCAATGTCATGGCTTGCAAATGCTAGAAGATTCAGAATTTCCATATGAAAATGGCCAGTGGATTTCTAACCCACCTGCTGGATTTTTCTGAGCTCTGGAATATATTTTATCATATTATACTGCAGATTTTAGATGTAATTTTAAAAATTGTATTGCTGGTCTCCTTCATTTTACCCCCCACCCCCAGGGGCAAAGAGATTCACAAATATATATATATATATATTCTCTTGGGTGGCAGACTACCAGTGACTGCCTTGTACTGTGCTTTGGTCCTTTTAGGAATTCCCAGGGATATCATTCTCCTCATTGCAGCTTATAGCTGTTTCAGCCCTGATGTGTGGCTTCAGTCTACTCGAGATAACTGACTATCGCCCAGATATGCCATTTGAGGAAGTCACCTGAAGTCACAGCAATCATCTTCATTGGCATTATCAGTACCATGAAAAAAGCTGCTTTTATCACATCCTTCATTGCAAAGACAAGCGTGTATCCTTTTCCTTGGAACACAAAATCATGCATCTTGACCATTTCTACATATACAATAGTAAAAAGAAATACACTCTGGGGTCAAAGGGATCAGACTCATTATTTTCCACAATCTTGACTCAAGATCATGAAATAATATTAATTTCAACCCTTCTCTAAGTTTTAAGTGCAAATTCTTGCATGACTTCACACACCTAGGGGGGAATTTCCATAGGGAATTTCCAATATTAAGCAATGCTGTCAAATATACTTAGGTTTTGAAGCAATCAGGAGTACATTTAATTATTTTTAACTCATTGACAGCAGGAAGATGATTGATTCTGACAGCCATCCTCTATGCTGGAATCTTCCCTAGTTCTTTGTACATTTTTGGAAGAAAGAAAGAAAAAATGTACTGGCTAGGGCTCTGCAATATAAATGGAAGAAGAAAATAAAGAATAGCCCCTTCCTGAATGGTTTTGTGATTCCTAGCAATTCTCTTCAGGTTGGAAGATAATGATTGCATTGTAGATGTAACAGCTTTAATTAGGAAAATTGACAGGAAAATACTTATCTCTTTATATTGAATGACAGAAAAACACAATTTAGAGAATTTGTCATTTATGATTGAAGAAAATCACATTTTAGTCTTACATATTTGTCTTAACCTGATTAGTTCCTGGGCAGGTTTTTGTTTAGCTTCCTGGATCATGAATATTCTGAATTCTTAGCTTTTCTTATCAGCAAAGAAAAGCAATTTACAACATAGGACCTGAACAAACAAAGTACTTCACACGTTTTTACAATTTTCTTATTACAGAAGCTAATTCTCTGCTTAGAAGGGAAATTCACCTTTTTTCATGTTTTTCTTGATCAAAGAGACGAGGTTTCATTATTTTACTTCCTAATTTTCTTAAGGTAAAGATGACTTGTATTTTTACATTTCATAATACTAAACCCCATACATATTTTCCATCTGTATTGAGTCCCATAAAAGAATAATTTACTAAAGCAACTATCTCTTCTAAAACCACCACAAATATTTGTCAAGAACTTCTCCCTTATAAATATTATACCCACTCCAAAAGTCAGCTCATCCTCTGAAGTTAGTAAGTACATACTCTAATACAACAGGCATTTCCACCCTCATGTTAATGAGCAACTGATTTTATGTGGTGTTATTTCTCTTTTTTTCCCTTAGACTCTTTTATTGGTACATTTTAGGTATACAATACATTTACGTTTATCTTTGGGTCCTTGTACCTTTACATGATATATCTTGGTTCTTATGGTTTCCCTATTTCCTGTCCTCCCTTCAACCCCTCCATCCTAAACTATTTACAAAGCCTTTGTTTCTATTTTTTCCTTTTCTCATAATTTTTCTTCTCCCTTCTTTCTTTTCCCCTACCCCTCCCACTTCCTCTGCCCCTTTGGACCTTTTCTTCCTAGTTCACATTATCAATTATTCATTTTAATCATTATGTACACTTTCAGCTTCTCATACCAGAGAAACCATTCAGTATTTACACATGTGTGTCCTATTTAGTTTACTTAAGAGTATGTCCTCAATATGCATCCATTTAGCTGTAAATGTCTCTAGTTTCTCATTCTTTATGGCTGAGTAGTACTCCATTTTATAAAAAAAACACATCTTCTTTATCCAGTCTCCAG
>NW_004624841.1:2170652-2183025 GCF_000247695.1 Heterocephalus glaber | reverse complement strand
GAAGGGAAAAGAAAAATGCTGAGAAATGGAAAAAATGGAAATAAAGTCTTTGTAAATAGGGAAGGGTGGAGGGCGTGAAGGGAGGGCTAGGAATAAAATAAGAACCAAGAGGCATTATATAAAGGTACAATTCCCAATGAGAAATGTAACTGTGTTGTGTACCTAAAATGTACCAATAAAAGAATTTAAGAAAAAAAATGTAAGGAAAATGTCCCCTGAGCCTCAAGGCAAAAACATCACATAAGCAACAAAGGATGCAGAATCAAGTTGGCATCAGAAAGGTTTCTTTCCACCTACAAAGCAAGAACAAAAGGAGAACAATTTTCAAGAAACACCAGAAAGAAAATGATAGCCAAGAACTATATATCCAGACACATTGTTCTCCAAGTTTCAGAATTATAAAAGCCAATGGTATATAGTCAAAAACTCAAGGACCACCGTCCTCAAATATCTTTCTGAAGAATTCATGAGACATAAGCTTCACCTCTAAGTTGGTTGATGGAGAATCTTTGGGTAAAGGCCAATGAGAACTGTGACCACTCAAACACGTGTGCCCTGGACTTGACCTGAGGTCTGTTTGTCTGGTGTGTGTTCCAGCCTGACATTCAGAAACACTGCCCAAGTAGGCTGATCTAGGACCAATCAGGCAGGGATGTTTTCTTGGTGAGTTTTGGTTGTGTGTGAGCTGTTCGATCTTAAAGAAACAAATTGAAAATATGTTGCCTATTTCCACAGGAAAAAAATGTGCACTCCATGAATTCCTTTCCCTGTTGTGGCTGCTTAAGACAGCAGACAAACCAGGGACAGCAGAGAAAGCAGAAGAGGGCAGGAGGTGCAACCTGACCAGAAAAAGTTGCAGAGGAGAGTCTATGGTTTTGAGTCACGAAGGCAGGAGCAGACTGTCTTGCACAGCACAGAGGAAACAACAAAGAGGGTGAGAAGTTCTCACTGTTTCCAGCAATCTTTTCTTGAGTATTTAAGTCCTTCTGTTGGTTGACAGAGTGTTCTGTACCCTTCTGTATTGTGTTAAATTTTATAGGGAGATGTGCTCTTTGAGTTTGACAAACATCCTATGCTCACATAATGTCCTTGGTGCCAGCCAAAGGAAATGGGCATCCCTGCATGGTTTGAGGGTTTCCACCCTCTCATTTCCTGCAATATAAAGACTTACTTTTCAAAGTATGTCCTGTATAAGCCCATTGGCATAACTGGAGAGCTTGTTATAAATGTGAATCTGCCTGCCTTTCTTAAGTGTGCCTGAAATTCAGATATGTATACACATATTTGGGTATCTTGTTTAAAAAGCAGATTTTAGCTCAGAAATCCAGGGAGGTACCTTAGATTCTGCATTTTTAACAAGTTCTGAAGGGATCTCTGTGCTGGAGGTTCTTGTAGCTCATCTGCTCTTTTCCTGAGTATTTGTTGAAGAAACCCTTTCTGGTATTCCCAGGCAAACCAATGTCCTGCAGTTCCCTGAAACTTTCTAACCAGAGTAGTGAGACATCCTAAGTGGAGAAAATCTTGTGCTAATATTTTGAGGAACCAGGACTATATATTGTCTAGATTTCCCTTTTCTGGTTTTTGAGGAAGTTGCCTAGAGTTATAAACTAGAGTTGTCCCTGGTTGTCTTGAAGTTTTTAATGATTTCTTATTCACTGCATAGATCCAAGAGAAGGCTGACTCTTAGCATACACATGAATTTACATTGCAAGACATCAGAAGGACTTTCAAGGGAAATCCAACAGACAGAAAACAGTTCTACTTGGTCTTGATTATTCATCATAATCACATGGGGTCTTTAAAAATGCAGATTCCTAGGTCTCACTCAAATACAATGAACTAGAATGGGGTATGCAACAGTTCTGTACATTTAAAAAACACTTTCTGAGTGACTGATACAAGCCAGTTGATAATACTGTTCTGAAAGTAATTGCCTAGCCCTGTATAACCTGGTGGTGCAAGGTCAAACAGACAAATGGGCATGAATAGTAAGAACACAAAGAGAAAAATTGTTCAATTAGCAAGCTTCATCTAATGGAGAAATATAGAAATGTACTCTCACTAATTGGAAGAAAACACATTTCCAAAATACATGCATTAATGAAATTGTCCAGATGCTAGGATATTGATCAACCTTCAGCAGATATAAAAGAATGGTTAGTATAGATTGTATTTTATTGATAATAAAAGAGTTTAAATATTTTTACTAAAAATAGCCCCATATGTTCAGAAACTTAAAACATATAAATATTACATAGGTCAATGAAAAAATCATGATGAGTATTAGAAAATGCTCAGAATGAATATAATGAAACTTTATTACTGAGTCTTGTGAGATACTGAGAAGTGGTAGTTTAAGGGAAACATAGAAGTTTAAATATCCATTTTAGGAAAGAAAAAGATTGAAAGTGTGTCAACTGAGAATTCAATTTAATCTGACAATGAATAACAGACTAAAACATACAGGACAGAAAAAATATAATAAAAAAGTGCATTGAAAAGATTGCCTGAAAAATAAACTAGAGAAAACAAAAAGCAATAAGAATTCAAAGATGGTATTTATAAATATACACCAAAGAGTAACAATATGGTAATATAAAAGTGATATTTTGTATAAATTTGAAAATCTAAACAAAATTACTAGAATGTATAATTTATCAAAATTTAGCCAACCCCCCAAATTCAAAGACCCAATTCAAAAATGGGCATCTGAAATGAACATTTCTCAGAAAAAGAAGTAAAAGCAGCAAATAAATATATGAAAAAATGTTCAACATCACTGGTCATTCGAGAGATGCAGATGAAAACAACACTGAGATTCCACTTCACTCCAGAAAGAATGGCTGCTATCATGAAATCAACCAATAACAAATGCTGGGGGGAGTGTAGGGAGAAAGGAAACCTTCTCCATTGTTGGTGGGAGTGCAGACTGGTGCAACCACTGTGGAAATCTGTATGGAGATACCTCAAAGAACTTGGGGTAGAGGTCCCATTTGACCCAGCTATTCCCCTGCTGGGTATCTTCCAAAAAGAATTAAAAGAATCATACCATAGCAATATTTGTGCACTCACGTTTATAGCGGCACAGTTTGTAATAGCTAAAGCTTGGAAACAGCCCAAGTGCCCATCAACTGGAAACTGGATAAAGAAGATGTGGTTTTTCAATAAAATGGAGTACTATTCAGCCATAAAGAATGAGAAACTAGAGACATTTATAGCTAAATGGATGCATATTGAGGACATACTCTTAAATGAAATAAATAGGACATACATGTGTAATTATCAAATAGTTTCACTGATGTGAGAAATTGAAAGTGTAACTAAGGATTAAAATGATTTAAATGAATAATTGATAATCTGAAATTTGGAAGAAAAGGTCCAAAGGGGTAGAGGAAGTGGGAGGGGAAGGAAAAATTATGAGAAAAGGAGAAAATGGAAACAAAGTCTTTGTAAATAGAGAAGGCGGGGAGGAAGCACAGGGAATGGGGAAAAATAAGAACCAAGATACAGCATGTACAGGTACAAGTACCCAGTGATAAATGTAAATGTATTGTATACCTAAAATGTACCAATAAAAGAATTTAAGGAAAAAAATATTTATCCAAAAAGAAACAAAAATCAATCAACTGAATTGATGCCTAAAAAAAATCTGCATTCAAAACACAAAAACAAAAATATACTAATAGTACATAAATTCTGCTAGAAAAGTCTTATTTTACAAGATTAATAGCAAAGCCACACAAAGACAGGAAAAAAAAGAAAAAATTATGCATCAATCCTACTAAGGAACATGGAAACACAAATAATAAAGTGTTTTTTAAATGAATCCATACTATGTAAAAATGCGTGTGTCATGTCTGATATGTATTATTCTAGGAAATCATGGATGATTTAATATAGAGAAGCATCTATTACTGTATTTCACCACATTTAAAAGATCAAATGATAAAAACACATTAACAGATGCAGAAATAGTCAGATATATTCAGTAACAAAAATTCTCAGAAGACTAGTAGGAAACTTTCTGAAACTGATTAGGTATCTAGCAACCAATTGCATGTGATATATTCTGTGGTAGAAGATTAGAACAATTCTCTTTAAAATCAAAAGCAACATAAGTAATGTTATTCTTGTTCTGGAGGTCCTATCTAGTGTAGTAAGATGAGAAAAGAAAAGTTTATAAAAGTAGAAGAAAACTGCCATGCACATATGATATGAATGTAAGCATATTTTTACCCCAAAGATGCTAAGGCATATATTTATAAAAAAGAATGACTTGAAAATTTTCTACATAAATCTTATACCAAAAAATAAAATTTATTTTTATTTGCTAGCCATGAAGAACAGAAAATGTTGTCACTCTAGAAACAAATTTAAAAAGAAGAAATAAAAAATCATGGACCAAGGGATATATTTGACAAAAACTACATAAGAGTGAGAAAATTATAAATTTTTATGGAAGATATTAAGGAACATATAAAGTAGGGGAGTATACTAAAATCACAGAAAGGAAAATTTGATACTTGTAAGATGTTACTTCATCTTCAAAGAGCTCATAGATCCCTTTTAATTTGAATAATAAGACTAACAGAATTTCTCCTAGAATCTGAGACAAGCTGATTTTAAAATTTATTAAAAGGAAAAAATACAGTAGAACCAAGTAGAAGAAAAAGTTTGGAAAATGCACAACTAGGTATCACAAATTGATATAAAGTGATAATTATTATTAGTTGAGACAGATGACTAAGCCAGTAGAAGTGTAGAAACAAAAGTTTGAAGCACAACAGAGCCAGCATGGTTGACTTTGAAAGACAGCTACTTAAAATAATTGTATTGGGATAGTTGGTTGATTATATATGGGAAATGAAATTAGATTCATATATTACACTTTACAAAAATTGATTCTAGCTGGATGAATTACTTTAATAAGAAAGGAAATGTTTTAAATTCTCATAAGAAATATGAGAATATTTTAATGACTTTGAAGTAGGAAAGAAATTCATAATTAAAACAAAAAACTCCCTACAAACTATAAACCTAATTAAATTGACTGCAACAGAATTAGGAGACCTACTCACCAGCAGACCATACTGAAAGAGAAAAGATATTATAAACCGGGAGAAATTATTTTCCATTGATATAACTAAGAATTATTAGTATCCAAACTATATAAAGTACTCCTCAAACTCAATAGGAATTAGATAAAGAAGTGCCTAGCATAAAATACTGAACAAAAGATAAAAATATTCTTAATATAGCAAACAACATGGAAATGGCCAATAAATGCATGAAAACATGCCCAAACTCATTAGCATCAAAGGGATCCATATTAAATGCAATGCAAAGTAGTTTATATCTTCTCAAAAGGAAAAAGTTAATGTCAAATGGTACAAAGAGTTGGTAAGAATGTAGGACAGTGCTAATTTGTATAAACTGTTGGAGGGAGGTTAATTTGGTAAAACCATTTGGAAAATAATTTGGCATTATTTTGGGAGGCTGAAGATGAATGTCCCCTATGTCCTGTCCATTCTCTACAGTACTTCTGTGCAGATAAAAGACGTGCACATGTGAGGATACCACAAGGCTGTGCTATCTGTAGTATCAGGAAATGATGAGTCAATGCCAATTGAGAGAAAAATGGGAAGATGGTGCTGGGACCATACCAAACAAACGAATGGACAAACTCCAAAGACATAACAGTAGAAATAAATGGACTGCATAGGTGAATCTCAAAAAGGAAAAGAAATAGGTTCAAAAGAATTCATTTTGAATAATCCAAGTTTTATAAATTAAAAGTGAAACAAATTGGTGTAAACAGATTATTGGAATACTGCCTTCATTTTAAGGCTGGAAGAGCCAAGGAAAAATAAATAAAAAACTGAGGAATATGGAGCAGTGGTTTACCTGTGGGTAGGAGAGAGAACAACACAATTGCAGGTTTTTATTCATAAAATCCATAATATTGGGACCGTTCTATTTCCTAATGTGGGTGGTGAGTGTATGGGTATTTAGTTGTTACATTTTACTTCTAACATAAGCTAAGTTATTTCCATTTATCAAATATTTAAAGGTAAAATATTTAAAATGAGTGACACAGTTTAAATTTCTTGGTTAAAAAAAAAAGTTCCCCAATGCTAATGCAAAATTTTGTTTTCCCAATTCTAAAGGCAGGCGGAAGTCAGTGTGATGTTCTTGTCTCTACCTAGCAAATGAATCTAGGAGACTTCTATAGTCAAAGCCTTCAACCATCCACATCTTGTTAAAGCTGGTAGATTGTAATCTTTTCTCATCTTTTCTGACCACTGAGTCACACACAGTTCACCTTCCTAAGCACTTAAATTTCCTGAGAAACTTTCTTTTGTAAGATAAACTTTACTATGTGTATTTAGAGTATACGTCATGGTGTGATGAGATTCATATGGATAATAAAGTGGTTATTATAGTAATGTAAATTAAAGCATCCACCTTATTTTGGCTTATAAGTTATGCTCACCTCCTTTTCCTGTTTCCTTAACAGTTGAAGACACTTTGTCAGCTCCCTGCTTCAGTCATGGAAAACGCAACCACATAGGTAGTTCAGTAGACAGAGCTGAATAGAATTGTTACAGTGTTTGGAAAAGGAAACAGAGAACATGGAAACAGGACCCACAGGAACCAGCTGGCAATGGGAGACAGATGGGGGATCCTGGTGTTCTCAGTGTTGAAATTTCACAGAGAATCTCCTGGGACTCAGTCTTCTGAGGTGTCATCCATCTGGTGATCATACTTTAGATACTCTAGGAGCTTGGAGGAGCTCCCCAACAAGGCTGGGCTCAGTGCCAGGGCAGGAGTGCTATTGGTTATCTTAGAGGGGACTCTGGCCACCTGCTTCTGCTTGGTGAGGGGGCCACTGCCCAGGCCATGCCCAGCAAACCACAAACGTCTTCTTTCTTGGGGCCCCTCTCAGCAGAATTTAAAAGGAAACAAGCAGTTGGCCCAGAGTAGTTTGTTTTTAGGGTTGATCCAGTTTCACAAGAAGAATATCAAAGGTAGATTCAAAGCTCTGAGAACATAGCAATCTTTAGATGAATACAGGTACAGCACACCTCAGAGCCTGGTCCTGGATCCATTTCTTTTCCTTACCTATACTGTCTCTCTCTCTTATGGAATCATCTAGTGTTGTATAAAATTGGACAACCCTCAAATATGTTTCTCCAGTTTTCATTTGAGCTCCAGACTTGTATATCTATCTATATAACATGACAACTCTAACTGAATGCCCGCAAAGCAATTGCAACTCACTATTTGCAAAATGAAATTGTTGCAGTTCCAAACCTGTTTCTTTTCAGCCTTCCTCTACTCAGTTAATATCATCACCATTCACATAGTTGTTCAGGCAAAAAAACCCCCAAAACCCAGGCATAAATCTTGAATTTTTCCTTATATCATCCCAGGTTCATTGCAACCCATTAAAATTCATGAGATTTCACCTGCGAAACATACTCATACTTCATCTTCACCCAATTTGCATGGCCACAACCATGATACAAATTGCTTTACACACGAAACACAACTCTGGCCTTTCTACAGCTCTCTCTTCTGTTCTTTAGCCCTTGAACCCACTCTTCAAGTAGTAGCTTAAGTGATCTTTAAAAATAGGAAATGTCTTATATCTTTCCCCCACTTCAAATCCTTCAGGGATTTCCATTAACAGAACAAGAAAGGCCTGTAAGACCCCATATGACCTAGACCCTACCTCCACACTCACATCTCACATTACTCTTATTCCAGTTCCCAGCTGTCTGGTCACACAGGCTCAGGGTGCTTGCCAGGGTCTGTGCATGGCTGGCTCCCACTGTCATTCAGATCTGAGCTCAAATATCACTTCTTCACAGAAGTATTTCCTTGTCATCTATGTAGCCACAATGTCTTCCAGTACTGTTTATCAGTTCATTCTATTTATTGTCTTCCTATTAATGCTTGCGTTTGATTTTTTGGTTATTTAATAGCTAGGCTCCAACCTGCGTATTTTCAGACTCTATTGTTAAGCCACTCCATCTTTAGGAGCTATGATGGTGTCTAGGACATAATAATTTTAATAAAGATTTCTTGAATTAACAAGGGCTGTGTGACATGGACAGCCTTCAACCATTTCCAACTTCATTGTCAGGGGTAAACTCAATAAAAAGTAGGCAAACCTGTGAAGGGAGTCTCACAACCTGGTAACAGATTCAATTTCTTCAATATGCACATGGTAAAACCAATCTCATATGATTAGGAAGTAGTTTAGAAATGTTTATTTTGCAAATAGTGTATCCAAGAAAACCATGACCTGTCTCCCAGTGACCCAATCACTTATCACTTCTAACTCCTGCGGGGCCACCAGCTTCACACAGATCTGCTGATGAGAACCAGTCCCCTGGAGCCAGCCAGCCACCTCCCTGGCTCTGGATAGAGTTCATGGTCCTCATTTCATTAAAAGAAGCCACACAGCCCCTCCTGCTGATAGTCTCTTTTAAATTATTTATGTTCATGTCCAGTGGTGGCCTTTCAGAAGACAGACCTTAGAACCCAAGCAATTTGGGTTTAAATCCAATTTTCCCTACCCACTTTCTTGGCATTTCTGAGTTTCAGTTTCCTCATTTGTAATGTGCCAAATCTAATATTTAAATCAAAGGATGTTTGTGAAGGTTAAAAGAAATAAAACATGTAAAGTGTCTAACAGTGTCTGGCACGAAATACGTATAAAATTACTAGTTATGTAAAACTAATCTCATGGTGTTGAGAATCTGGAAGTAAGCTGTCAACACTGGACCACTTTCTTGCTTCCTTGTGTTTGGACTGGATGAAAAAGTTCTTCCTTTCTGCACTATTTTCTCTTTCCTCCCTAGGAGCCTCGCTTTGGCTTTGTCTACCCTGCTCTTGGCTCGAGAGGCCGTGTTGACCACACAATCCCCTCTTGTCTTCTTGTTGGGCCAAAACTAGCAGGGTCCAGAGAGTATGTGCTCCCCAGCTGTCCAGAAGGGCTACCAGGGACCTGCCTGTCCCTCCACATGGGTCTGGCTTTGACAGTAGACCCCCAGCAGGGCACCCTCTCTACCTCTGGGCTGCTGTCATTGCTCCTTCCCCTTACTTCTGCTCTTTTACTTGCAATCCATTTCAGTCATACTTAAGGCTCTCCTCTTCCTCTTGTAGTCTATACATCCTACTAGTGTCTTTGTTAGCAGTTTCTTTTTATGCATTCTGAATTATTCTGGCTTGAGAATGTCATCTATTTCAGCCAGAATTAGGCTGAGGGGAATAGTGTGATCTCAGATGCAACTCCGTGCACAGGAGTCACAGGCTCCCTTTTACTTCACCAGGGGACAAGAAGCCACTGAGTCTCCTATGGCTCTACTCCACTAGATATCCTCATCTGGCCTGCTGTAATCGCCAGCCAACCCAACTGCAGCCCAGGCAGCTCTCCATGACATGCTTAGATAGGATCTTGACTGCTCTCCAGTTCTCCAATTTGTCATTTGGCACAGGCTTCTAACCTGAGCATTCAGTTTCACCTTTCCCAGTCTGGTGACCACACTGCTGTGGTGAGTCTCTAACACTTCTAGGTTGAGATACCACCTCCTTTCTCAGCTGAAACACTCCCTGTCTTCATCTGTTTTCTGTTGCTATAACAAAATACCTGAGGTTGGTAATTTGTAGAGAAAATAGGCATCTTTAGCTTCCAGGGTTAGCAGTTATAAGTCCAAGGTGGGTGACCCCATTGATTTGGCCAAAGGGTGGATGGCATTATTAAGAGGTAGGTGTTGCCAGAGTAGTCACAGTTTGAAAAAGGAAGCCAGCAGGCGAAAAGGGGGTCAGCTTCATTCTCTTCTAACAACTCATTCTTTAGAGAGTCCCAGAGTCCCCAAAGAAGTACAAAGCATCATCCCTTTTGTGGGCACTGCCCCCAACAACCTAAACACCTCCCACAGTGCACCACATTTTAAAAGATCCACCACTTCCCAAATTACACTGAGGACCAAGCTTCTAACACTTGAAGATTCAAGGGACTCACTCCAACTCTTTCAAGGCATAGTGAACCCCTAAGTTCCACTTCCTTTCTCTGTGTCCCTCTGCAGAGGGTGGGGTAGGGGTGGACGAAGACTCTGTTCACTTCCTGGGTGTCTGTGTGGTGGACAGGTCTGCAGAACTCTCAGGGCTATATGGCAGCAGAGTACATGGCAAAGAGATGAGTGCAGCGGGACTGTGACCAGGCTCTTTTGAGTACTTGCCAGGCAATACCAAGGCCAGGTATGTGGTGGCAAATCCCATGTGATGCTATTTTTAATAAATCCCAAATCCACCTAGAAGTAGCTGTAAGGCTCTAGTTGAGAGCATTATTCATAGTTCCTTATAGACCAAAATTGTTGATATTTTAACACTTGAAAAAATTATTAAAAAGGCTTTTAAAAGATTTTCTTTGTTATGGCAATGACACGTCTAGCTTCTAAAATGAAAGGATAAAGTCTACCTTCCCTGGATTGACCCTACATCTGGCTTCACCCAACTTTTGAGTCTAAATTTTATACATTTCTCCCTAAACTCCATTGACCACAGCCACACACAACTGCTTCCCATTTCCAGATTTACCCACCATGGCAAGGCACAGAAGGCCTGTTTTGGATTATTGATTTCTTTTAAAGCAGTCTTTTCTAGGAATCCTGCACTGGAAAAGCAGAGAAATACAGTGGAGAAATGGGATTGTCTGGCATAGCCATTATGAACCATTTGGAGAAATGAGCAGGCTCGATGATGTGAGGTGTCTCTTAACTGTGACCCACTGATGTCCAGAGAATTCATTAAATCCTCTCTGGCTATGGAGGTGGAAGCCTCTGAAATGCTGCTGCTGTTTTCATCTTCCTCTCCTGTCCTGCTTTGTATTTTGTCACAAATTGAATAAAGGTCTAAAAGAACTGTTTAAAAATACTATGTATGGCCTAAAGCTAAGAGATTTAGTAAATATTTGCGGGACAAAAACAGGATGGGGAAATTCTCAACTAATAGTAAAAATACTCCAGAGTGAGACTGGCAAGGAAAAAGCACCTTCAGGATATGCAGCACACAGAAACAGACTCACAAACATCCACACACACGCAAACAATAACTGTCGATAACAAGGAAAAAGTCTCATGGGGATTTCGATGGACCATAAAGCAAAGTATTTTGAAAAATTTCCACCCAAGTTTGGCCTCAGGATGCAAGTGCTTGCTAGAAAGATGAGAAGACTCTTTATACTACCCACGCCATTCCCCTGCTTCCTCTTATTCTGGATTTGAACACACTTGAAATGTCTTAGCAGTTGCTGTCAAATCCCTGCAAGGAGGCTGGCTCCATGTGGTCGGAGTCAGGTATTGTTGCCTCCTCCTTCCATCTTCCCATACCAGGAGTCACAAAGTCAAAGGGCTCCAGGGTCTCAACAGGAGTTGTGTTGAAAGAAGGGTAGGGGCAGGGGAAGTGAAGATCCTCAACAATTCACAAATCTTGGCTAATTCTGGCAGCTGCTTTTTCTTCCTTCCTTCCTTCCTCCTTTCTTCCTTCTTTCTTTTCTTTTTCTATATTTTCCTTCCTTCCTTTCTCTTTTTCTCTTTGTATTTCGAGGCAGAGTCTCACTATGTAGTCTAGGCTTATCTTGAACTTACTATGCAGCCTAGGCTGGTGCCAAACTCATGGCCATCTTCCTACCTTAGCCTCCTAAATGCTGGAATTACAGGCATGGGCCACCACATCTGGCTATTAGCGTCATCTCTGAATATGGATACACTATTATCAGATAAGTTCTTCTTTTAGTTTATTAAAAATTTCCAATAAATTCAACTTTTTTGTTTTTTTTTCTTTTTTATTGTGGTAAAATATACATAGTATAAAGTGTACCATCTTAGCCACTTTCAAGAGTGGAAAGCATATTCACAAGATTGTGAAAAGTACTTCCAAAGCTTTCTCATCTTGCAAAACTGAAACTCTGTACTTCATTAAAGAACTCCTCATATCTCTTCATCTCAGCCACTGACAGCTGCCATTCTACTTTTTCTTTCTATGAGTTTGACTACTCTAGATATCTTTTTTTATTCAATAGATATATTGGTGCATTTTAGGTATAAAATACAGTTACAGCCATCATTGGGATCTTGTACCATTACATGAGTATCTTGGCTCTTATTTTTTTCCAATTCCCCTGCCCTCCCTTCACACCCTCCACCTTTCCCTATTTGCAAAGACTTTGTTTCCCTTTTTCTTCTTTTCTCATATTTTTTATTTTCCCTTCTTTCCATTCTCCTACCCCTCCCACTTCCCCTGCTCCTCTAGACCTTTTCTTCCTATTACACAATATCAATTATACATTTTTAAAATTACAATA